>OY284481.1:44469057-44659218 GCA_958336345.1 Dorcus parallelipipedus
GTAGGTAGCATGTTATGAGGACTACTGTACGTAACTTAATGCGTATGGAACGGGAAACTTCTTTTTCGTCCGCGGAATACCCATATACGGCTGCGGAGGACTTGGACGCCTTAGGAAGTAAAGTGGCGGAATTAAAAGATTTACTTAAAGATTTTTCGGACGTGGCTCAATCATCCACTTTCAAGAAACTGTCATCTAAGAGCACTCATGCGGTAGGCCGCGCGAATCGTTGTCGAGCTACAACTCCAAACGAGGAGAGAAAACGGTCGGCTTACGTTATTATCCGAACTCCAAGCTAAAGCTAAGTCCGCTCGTCGATCGTCGACTGCTCATTCAGTATCTGCGATGACTCTCACATCTAGCTCCGAATCTTCGGATGAGGAATTTTTAAGCCCAAACAAAAGTAATCCTAAGGTATCCTTTTCTAAGGCCCAACTCCCAATTAAGTGGAACATTACGTATTCAGGTTTTAATCACGAGTTTTGCCTGAATGCCTTTCTGGAGCGTGTAGAAGAGTTAAGAATCTCGCCTAACGTCTCCAAAGCTCAACTTTTCCTTTCGGCCCCCGACTTGTTTAAAGGCCCCGCATTAATTTGGTACCGCGCTAATCGTAAAAATTTGGTGGATTGGGATGATCTTACGTCTAAATTACGAGCAGAATTCTTGACCCACGATTATGACGACAGACTATTTGAGGAAATTAAGAAGCGTACTCAGGGTGCCCACGAGAGTATAGGTGTATACGTTTCAGTTATGACGAACTTGTTTTCGCGGCTAACGTCTCGAGTACCCCGAACGCACAAAACTTAAGATTCGGATGAAAAATATTTTAACTTTCTATCAAACCCAACTCGATTTAGTAGAGGTTTCTTCGGTTAAACAATTCATTGACACTTGCCGAACCTTGGACGCTAGAAAGATTGCGGTGGAGTCCTACGTACCCCCACCGAAAAGGAATCAGTCCATGGAACCAGGTTTACCGTATGCTTCATCGAATAACGTCCACCTCTTCCTGTAACTTAGTTCAAGGTACCGATAAGAAGTGTTGGAATTGTGGTCAAACAGGTCATCTGTCAGCTCGATGCCGACAACCTCTTAAAAACATTGTTTCCGTTGCGGGATGCCCGGCGTCACTCGTCACACTTGTTCTAAGTGTTCGGGAAACGATCGAAGGATGCACTAGGGAACCGCGTGTCGCATCCAAATGATTTTCCTAAGTCGATTCAATTGAGACAACGTGTTCTGATGGATTTTATTCTGGCTCACGCTACTGGTGGTGAAAAACCTTATCTGAAAGTGTCAAGCTTCGGCACAACTTTTCTCGGCCTTCTTGATTCCGGTGCTTCACGAACCCTAGTAGGCAAATCTGGGTGGGACGTACGGTCGCGGACAAAAAATTTCGGATGTCAGTGTCACTCATCTGACGTATACTATAGGAATTTCTTAACTTTTACGTCAGTGGAATGACACTGACATCCGAAATTTTCTGTCCGCGACTGTACTTAGAAATTTTAATAATAATAATAATGGCTTTATTGCGTATGAGGAGTAACAATTAACAAAATAATAAAGTAGAACAAAAAAAAACGCAACCACAGGGCGAAGTTCAGACGTAGTAACTAAGTTACTTGCCTGCTTTCCAACTTAACCCTGATTAAGAAACAAAAAAGTACAATTTAAATAAATGCCTATCCTAAGATACTAAATGAATAATACTAGCTTATTATTATTATTATTAGCGATTGACTAAATACTGTGCACTCACAAAGAAACAAAAGATAAATAATTGATACTCATTATAATTATAATTATGGTTTTAATGTTGTAAGTCAACCCTCTTCGTGCACTGTAGCACACGGCGAATCTTGCCATAGCCCGGGAGTAAATTTTGCCCCTGTTCGTTTACGAGACGAAATTCGAGTTATAGAAATCCTTGTCGTTCCTGAACTTCGACATCATTTGATCCTAGGAGCAGACTCTTGGCGTGTCATGGGTTTAGTATCAGACCTCCGTCGTGACGAGTGGCAGTTTTCTTCTCAACCTGTCGGTACCGTCGATGCTGTTGTTTCACAGTCCCTTCTTACGGAGGCACAGAAGCATAAAATGGATACGTTGTTAGATAGTTATTTTCGTGATATGGATCAAACTCCATTAGGCTGTACGTCTCTGGTGGAACATATCATAACCACCGACAGTGCTCCTATCAAACAAAGATTTTACCCCATTTCTCCGGCGATGCAAAAGGTAGTCAATAAGGAACTCGACGAAATGTTGGCATTAGGAGTTGTGGAAAAGTCTAACAGCCCTTGGTCCTCTCCGATTCTTTTAGTGCCGAAGAAGGACGGCTTTTATAAGTTTTGCGTGGACTATAGGAAGTTGAACAAAGTTACCCAGAAGGACGCGTACCCCTTACCATTCATCACCGACACCCTTGACAAATTAAGGGACGCAAAATTCCTAACCTCTTTATACATAAAATCCGCCTACTGGCAAATACCTGTCGCCGAAACTTCTCGACCACTCACCGCATTCACTGTGCCTAATAGAGGACTCTTTCAATTCCATAGAATGCCATTCGGCCTCCATAACGCTCCAGCCATTTGGCAACGGTTTATTGACAATGTACTCGGCCTTGACCTGGAACACTACGTCTTTGTGTATCTTGATGATATTGTGGTGGTGACGCAAACTTTTAGTAAACATTTAGACTTCTCGCGGAAGTCCTAAAACGTCTGAAAGAAGCTGGTCTTACGTTGAGCAGAGACAAATGTCAATTATGTAGGGAAGAACTCCGGTACCTTGGCTACGTCGTAAATAAATTGGGTCTCGATGTTGATCCGGAAAAGGCTCGAGCGATCCTCGATATACCCAAACCTAAATCTGAAGTTCGTCGACTAGTTGGTATGGCCAGTTGGTATCGACGTTTGGTTCCTAACTTTTCGACAGTCATTTCCCCTTTGACCGAGCTTCTCCGTAAAAATCGCCCTTTCAATTGGTCGGAAAATTGCGAGGTGGCGTGGAACAAGATCAAAGAATATCTCATTACGGCTCCAATTCTTACGTGCCCTGATTTCTCTAGAGAATTTGTCATAGAAACCGACGCCTCAGATTTTGGGTTAGGTGCGGTGTTAACTCAAGTTTATGAAGACGGTGAAAAGGTTATCGCGTATTTAAGTCGATCCCTAACTCGGCAAGAACGCAAGTTCTCCACCGCGGAAAAATAATGCATAGCCTGTTCTTTGGGCAATAGAAAAATTACGCCCCTACATCGAAGGTTCTCATTTTTCTGACGTCACCGATCACTACTCGTTAGTCTGGTTGTAATACATATTCAAAGTAATGCAGATTCGCAGTTAGCACTGCTTTGGAGATTAAAACGTATTAGAAACGTTACTGGCATTTTTAATTGAAGAGCGCAAAGAAAGAGAAACCCGCGAAGAGCGTCAACGCGAAGAAAGAGAATTTGAACGTAAAGAGCAGCTTGCTCGAGAAGAACGTCAGCGTGTAGAGCGTGAACAAGAACGACAAGTAATGTTTGAGCAAATGATGAAAATGTTGTGTACTGTTGTTTACTTCTAAGTAATCAGTCATTCAATATTAGTTTGCCATGTATTACTACTAATCTAGAGTGTAGTAATTATGACTTTGAAGTTATATGCACTAGTCAATTTATGTAATTTAATAAGTGTTTGCTGTGTATTCGTGCAATAAAAAGAACTTAAAGAAGAGTTTTTATCACTGCTAACCAACAGGTTATGGGCCCAGAAACAAGATTTGTCCCGAATTGAAAAATTAATGCGCGGAAAGTTATAAGTCTGAGCGAAATAAGATTACTTGGAACTTGTATTGCTTTACTCGGTAAAAAATGAGTGACAATCATAGTTTTCAAGTGAGTTTCGAGAAGCTGGAAGGCCGATCCAATTATGCAAACTGGAAATTTGGGATGAAAATGGCTCTGATACATGACAATTTATGGCAGTGCATAGAAGGCGACGGCAGTAAAATATCAGCAGATGAACGATTACGAAAGGAGCAGAAAGCATTAGCGAAAATATGATTGATGATTAAACCCTGTGCATATCCATATGTAAGGGATTGTAAAACTGCTAAAGAAGTGTGGGAAAATTTACAAAAAGTGTATGATGACAAAGGTTTAACCAGACGATTAACATTAATGCGACGTATTGCCAGTATAAAATTGGTGGATTTTGCAAATATGGACCAGTATGTCAATGAAATTATTGCAGTATCAGAGCGATTAGCCAATATGGGAGCAGGTCTAGACGATGAATTTGTGGCAGTTATCATGCTAAGTGGTCTAACATCTGCGTATGATCCTATGGTCATGGCTATTGAAAGCAGTGGACAAAAAATAACAAGTGATTTTATGAAGTCAAAACTTTTTCAACAATACGAAGAAAATAATGAACCATTACCATCTACAAGCAGCGAATCAGCATTGCATACCAAAAGGTACCCGCAAAATAAAAAGAAAATGGTTTGTTACAAATGTGGCCAACAAGGTCATTTTAAAAATAAATGCCCAATGAATAACTTGAAAGAGAAGAACAAAATAACAAGTACTAACAATTTCAAGATTAATAAAAATAAAGCTTTGCATATTTGTTTAAATGCAAATGTAGATAAGTCAGGAGAATGGATAGTTGACTCGGGTGCTACAACCCATATGACTTGTAGGAAGGATTGGTTACGTAATTTTTCTAAAAAGGAATTAAAAGTAACTGTAGCAAACAATGCAAGCATAAATAGTGATGGAATTGGTAGAGTAAAAATAATTACGGACAGTGGAGAAAATGAGGTGATGAATGTGCTTCACGTGCCTTCACTGAAGACGAATTTATTATCTGTAGAGCAAATGGTACAAAAAGGTTACACAGTCGTTTTTAATCAAAATGGTTGTAAGGTCTTAGATGATGAAAATTGTAAAATCACTGGAAATACAATAATTGAAGGTATACGTCAAGATGGGCTATTTAAAATTAGCACAAGAAATGATGAAGCCTGTTATTCAGCAAAGACTAATAGAGGAGATGACATTCTGTGGCACTTAAGATTAGGACATTTAAACCGTGTTAGTATGAACTTACTTAAAAATGGTTTAGCTGAAGGTGTTAAATTTTCCAACACAAAATCAGATCCTTGCATTGCATGCATTGAAGGAAAGCAAGCAAGATTACCCTTCAAGAAAAATAAATGCAGAAGAGCAGAAGGCGTTCTAGATATAATCCACTCAGATTTGTGTGGACCAATGCCATGTGCATCTTGGAGTGGTGCAAAGTATGTACTTACTTTTATTGATGATTTTACTCGAAAAATATTTGTATATTTCATAAGGAGTAAAGATAATGTCAAAGATATATTTCAAGAATTTGTGAATAAAGTGGAAAGAGAGACAGAAAGAAAAGTAAAATGTCTTAAATCTGATAATGGTGGAGAGTATGTAAACAGAGTTATGGAAGAATATATGAAGTCAAAGGGTATAAAGCATCAAACTACTGTGCCATATAACCCTGAACAAAATGGTATTGCGGAAAGGACAAACAGGACCTTGACTGATAGGCAAGAAGCATGATTAAAGAATCTGATTGTGATGAAAGAATGTGGGCAGAAGCAGTAAATACTGCAGCTTATCTCAAGAATCGTTCTCCGCATAAAGCAATACCTGGTAAAACACCTGAAGAATTGTGGTCAGGAAAGAAGGTTAATTTGAATCATTTACGAATCTTCGGATGTATCTGTTACAATTATATTCCCGATCAATTTAGAAGAAAATGGGATACTAAAGGAAAACCATACATTTTCGTTGGATATTTTGAAGATACAAAAGATTATAGGTTGTTTAATCCAGAAAAGCCAAAAGCGATAATAAAAGCTAGAAATATTAAATTTATAGAAACAAAATTTTGGAACAAAAAGAAAGATATTATAAATAAAGAAATAAATGTAATGCCCATTAATGAAAATGTTACTGATATTGAAGAAAATATGTCCGATGAAATTGAATTTGAAGACGATTCAAGAGACATGGTGGAGCCAGAAGAGCCTGCTGAAGAAACTGTCGATAGAAGTACTAGTAAAAAAGGCACAGGAAGAAGATCAAATAGAATGAAGAAACCTAAGGAGTATCCGGAATATGTAGTGTATATGGCAGAAGCAGACGATCCCATTGAAGTCAAGGATGCATTGTCACGTGACGATAGTGATGGATGGAAAGCAGCAATGCAAAGTGAATTTCAGTCATTAATTGACAATAAGGCATGGACTCTAGTAAAAAGGCCAGTAAATGAAAGTGTAGTCAAAAATAAATGGGTGTTCAAGTTGAAAAGTTTACCAGATGGTTCAATGAAACATAAGGCAAGATTGGTTGCTAAAGGATTTACACAAAAATTTGGTCAAGATTACCATGAAACTTTTCCCCCAGTTGTTAGAAATTCAACGTTAAGAATTTTGTTTGGAATAGCTGCAAAAATGAATTTAGACATTTTTCATTTAGATGTTGAGACAGCATTTCTTAACGGAAATTTAAAGGAACAGGTTTTTATGGAACAACCTGAAGGTTTCATAACTCCTGGAAATGAAAATAAAGTTTGTTTGTTGCATAAAGCAATATACGGTCTTAAACAATCTTCCAGAGTTTGGTACGAGATGGTTGTTAAAACTTTATTAGATATAGGTTTTAGTCAGTCGAAATATGAACCTTGCGTATTTACTAAAAACAAAGAAGATAAAATTGTTATTGTAACGGTGTATGTTGATGATTTTTTAATATTCAGTAATAATAATACAGAAAAGCAAATATTAAAAAAACTACTTCTAGAAAGATTTAAAGTAAAAGATTTAGGAGAGGTGAAACAGTGTATGGGAATTAGTGTTGAGAGAGATTTTGATAAGAAGACGATTTCAATTCATCAGAAAAAGTGTATTTTATCTTTATTGCGGAAATATAATATGCTTGATTGCAAACCTGCAAAAACGCCTTTAGAAGCTAATTTAAAATTAGAGAAATGTAATAATGCAGATATATCACTTCCTTATCAACAACTAGTAGGAGCACTATTGTACTTGTCTATTAATACTAGGCCTGACATAAGTTTTGCCGTCAACTTTATGAGTCAATTCAATAATTGTTACAGTCAAGTTCATTGGATACATCTTAAGAGGATTTTAAGATATTTAAAAGCCACTATTGACTTTAAACTTACATTTAACGGCAATCCTAAATTTGAACTTACTGGTTTTGTGGACTCTGATTGGGCAAATGATCAAGACCGTAGATCTTACAGTGGATTAGTGTCAGATATCATTTTATCAGGAACATTGTGGACAGAGGTGTAGTTGCCATTTATTATAGGTCAACAGATAAAATGATTGCTGACATTTTCACAAAAGCGTTAGATTCTCCTAAACACTATTTTTGTATGAACGGTTTTGGTATTGTTTGTTAAATTTGAATGATCGATTAAGGGGAAGTGTTGTGTACTGTTGTTTACTTCTAAGTAATCAGTCATTCAATATTAGTTTGCAATGTATTACTACTAATCTAGAGTGTAGTAATTATGACTTTGAAGTTATATGCACTAGTCAATTTATGTAATTTAATAAGTGTTTGCTGTGTGTTCGTGCAATAAAAAGAACTTAAAGAAGAGTTTTTATCACTGCTAACCAACAGAAAATCGTTTCGGGCCAACTGTCAATATCACAACCACACACGTCAATCAATCAACCATTTTCTAGAAATGGACCTCCCTTCACGGTATATATTACGAGCGACGATTGGAATACATATTTATTTCGCCTCAATCAACATTTTTAGGCCAACCACATCACAGATTAAGCTCAGCGCCGTGCTTATTTTTTGTCATGGGTTGGAGTTGAGACATTTAATCTGCTGCAAAAACTTTTTGGCGGAGAGGACCTCAGCACCAAAACTTATTCGGAATTAACAAACAAGTTGTCTGATCACTTCCAAGCAACTACCCACGTGTTGATGGCACGATACAAATTTAATCAAGGTTCAGTGAAGAAGGATCAAACGCATGCTCAATGGATAGCCGATTTGAGGGGATTAGCAAGCAAATGTAATTATATTTGTCCTAACGATACCTGCCAACGTTCGATGATAGGTGAACATATTAGAGACATTGTAGTTCTGAAGACACCCTTCGAACAAGTTCGGCACGCAGCTTTGCATAATTCGAATCAATCATTAGAAGAAGTCCTTACAATTGCGAATACCTACGAGACTACGCAGTCCGCTAAACAAGGAGAGGAACAAGTAACTACTTCGGAAATTTTCAAACTTTCTTCTGAGTACAATCAGCGTCGAAGCCGCTCAAAATCGCTTCATTCAGAAACAAAATCGACCAGCAAATCAACGACTGACACTCGTAAGAAACTATGCTCATGCCCACGGTGTCACATTGATCATAAAAGATCAGCATGTCAATCTTCTACTGCTACCTGTCATAAATGTCAGCGTAAAGGACACATCGCTTCGGTTTGCATATCAAAAAGCAACGAAAGAAGAATCCAGACAATTAGAAACTGTAAAAATTCTTCAGCTAACGAGATTTCCGAGGAAATCAACAATACTTCAACCGATACATATCTACCAGATGAGCGTTATTATGCTACCGTGCAAATCAATGGTCGTTCATTGAAATTTATGCTTGATTCTGGATCAACAACGTCAATAATTGGTCTCAAAACGTATGAAGCTCTTGGTACCCCACCTTTAAAGCAGGCCAGTAACAAAATCAAAGCCTTCTGCAACCAGTCTGTTCCTGTTAAAGGTGGTTTCTCTGTGAAGCTCGCATAGGATCAAAAGTGAGAAACTTGCGCTTGTTGGTCGCAAACTCTAATGAGGCCAGCAATATTTTCGGTGTTCCGTGGTTTAAAGCCTTCAATTTCACGATCACCGAACTCAATGATCAAGAAATTATTAATGCGTTGGACATTTCGTCATCCGTCGTTGCTTCTTGTCCGAGCAACGTCCAAGATATTGTAAAGAAGCACGAATATTTGTTTTCTGATGGTCTCGGCACTTGTACTACTTTGAAGGCCAAATTTATTATATTTAAAAAAAATCTATTGGAGTTACAGTCTTTCCTCGGCAAAGTGAATTATTACGGAAGATTTATATCTAATTTTGCCGAGGTTGCTGGACCACTGAACGAACTACGCAAGAAAGACGTTCCGTTCAAATGGGACAAGAATCAAGAAGCAGCTTTTCAAACCCTTAAAAGGCACATAATTAAGGCAACAACATTATCACATTATCGACCTGAATCGCCACTTATTTTGGCCACTGATGCCTCGTCTTACGGCATTGGTGCTGTACTTTCACATCAAGACCCTAACGGAGTCGAACGTCCCATCGCTTTTGCTTCTAAAACCATGAATAATCAGGAAAAGCGTTATAGTCAAATAGAAAAAGAAGCACTGTCGATTGTTTTTGGAATAAAGAAATTCCATCAATACCTTTATGGCAGTCAATTTGAGTTACTTACGGATCATAAGCCTCTGGTCGCGATTTTCAACCCCAGCAGGAAATTAGCTGCTACGTCTATCCAACGTCTCCAAAGATGGGCCATTTTTCTTATGGGCTACAATTATACAATATGATATAGAGCCACAAAAGCACATTCAAATTCAGACGCTTTATCACGCTTACCATCAGGACCAGATTTAGAATTCGAGAAAAGCGAAGAAAGTTGCTTCTGTCTGAATCAAGAACTTAATGAGATCGTTGGAAGTTTTCCACTTAATTCAAGACGAATTGCTGAAGCAACCGGTCAAGATCAGATTTTGTCCCAGGTTCGAACCAACATCAAGAATGGCTGGCCGGATGAAGTCCATAACAACCACTTCACGGCCTACTTCACACGTCGTTTCAGTTTATCAATTCAGAAAGATGTCGTGTTGTTCCAGACAGACGAGTATTCAAGGGTCGTTATTCCTTTGAGCTTACAACAAGCAGTTCTTAACATGTTACATCAAGGCCATTGGGGCGTCGTTCGAATGAAACAACTTGCTCGTCGTCATTGTTGGTGGCTCAGAATCGATCAAGACATCGAGAACCTCATTAAGCGATGTCAATCATGCGAGCATGTTCAACCGAATCCAAGAAAATAATTTGAAGATTGGCCAAAAGCAGAACATCCATGGGATCGGGTGCATGCTGATTTCGCCGGTCCTTTCATGAACGGTATATGGTTGATCGTCGTCGATGCTTTCTCCAAATACCCTTTCTTCGTTCAAGTCAAGGACATGACTACCGAGACTACGATCGAGATGCTACGAAAAATATTTTTATTAGAAGGCTTACCCGTTACTATCGTAACCGATAATGGCACTCAATTCACTGCCGGTGCATTCAAACATTTTTGTGAAGAAAACGGAATTACACATATAATAACCGCTCCGTTTCATCCTGCATCCAATGGTCAAGCCGAACAATTTGTGCGAACATGCAAGAACGCTATGAAAAAAGCTTTATGGGAAGGAGGAAATAAGAACAAAGCAGTTGAGAAAACTCTGTTCACTTTTCGGATCACTCCTCATCCACAATCAGACAAATCTCCGGCGGAATTACTTCATGGACGTCAACCGAGAACACTTTTATTCATTATTTAAACCATCAGAGCATCAAGAGTCCAATAAGAGATCAAGTAGTTTTACGCTTAATGACACAGTCTTTATCAAAATCTTTTATCCTAAAGAGCATTGGGTCACAGGATCAATTGTTAAGCGAATTGTTCAAATGATGTATTTGGTTAAAGTCGACAACACTTACCACCGTCGTCACCAAAATCAACTTCCTAAACGATTAAATGAAAAAAAATCCGAAAACAAAAATGATGACTTATTGCTCGTCAAACAACTCAAGCTCGCCGCTGATAATGCTAAAAAAAATAGCCGTTCAGTTAACAGTTCTGGTGTAGCTAATAATGGTTTAATTCGAGACACTGAAAATATCACCAGTACAAGTGATCGAGTTATCCAGCCTATGGAATTAAGACGCAGATCGGAACGTATTCGCAAGCCTCCTGTGAGATTCACACCATGTTAGAACTTTTGGGGGAAGGAATAATACATATTCAAAGTAATACAGATTCGCAGTTAGCACTGCAATTCAGTTGTTATTATTTAGAAAATAAAAAAAACATGTTCGTCACTTCTAATTATTAAAACTTATATTGTGCTTTTATATAAGAAAAATTAAGATATATTACAGGTTGAATAATTTCAAAAGTCCTTCTGGTCTTTTATCCCGTTGGAGCATACGTTTACAACAGTATGATTTTGACGTTATACACCGCAAAGGGAAAGAACACGTGGTACCCGACACTCTATCTCGGTCCGTCTCTGTTATTGAGTCTATTAACGTTTCATCTGTAGAAGACCCTTGGTTACGACGCCTTAAAGATTCCGTATTGGCGCAACCTTCTCGTTATCCGACCTTTCGCATTTCGGACAATGAATTGTATCAATTTGTTCGCGACCCTTATTATATATATAATTATATTGGACATTAAAGTAGCGACATCTTTCGATCGCTTGTTGACCTGATATTGCAGTAGGATTGACGGTTCTGCTGATGAAGGCCCAACTAGGCCTGAAACAGCTGTACAGAGCCTGCTCGGGGAATCCGCTGCAATCAGAACCGATTTGCACAAAAATTATATAATTATAAATTAAATGATGGGCGTAGTCAGTGGAAAAAGGTCATTCCTAAGGATCAGCGCGAAAAACTCATCTATGATTTTTATAATATACCTACTTCTGATCACCTCGGTGTGCATAAGACATATTATCATGTGGCTGAAAAGTACTATTGGCCGAAGATGAAAGCCGATGTCACCTGTTACGTGCGAAAGTGTGAAGTATGTCTGCAAACAAAACCTTTACAGACAGCCAAACCTGTTTAATGGGTGGACATTCCCAAATTAGTCGTCCTTGGGAGACGTTAAGTGTAGATGTAGGCCCTCTTCCGCGTACTGCTAAAGGTCACAATTATATTTTGGTTATTTCAGATTTCTTCAGTAAGTTTTGCCTTTGTTTTCCCTTACGCAAAGCCACTGCGAGTGCTATTGTTAGGTATCTGGAAAACGACCTCTTTTTACTCTTTAAAGTTCCACGTGTGATGATTTCGGACAATTGTGTACAATTTCGGTCGAAAGACTACTTAAATCTACTGAAGACTTATCACGTCAAGCCTGCTTTCACGTCATTCTATCACCCTCAGAGTAATCCTACTGAGCGAGTAGTCGCGTTCTTAAGACTACTCGCTCAGTAGATCTTAAGACCATGTTGATTTTTTATGTGGCGGACAATCAACGCGATTGGGATAAGTTCCTCCCTAAAGTAGCCTGCGCTCTCCGCACAGCTAAACATGAGGTAACGGGATTAACCCCTTATTTTATCAATTTCGGGCGTGTTAGGTCAGGCCTCTATTAAGACTGAATTGGACGTGGATGAACCCCTTGTGGTCAATCGTGATAAAGATAAACTTCAAGACCGACCTTGTACTTTTAGCAAACTTTACGCCGACGTACAAAAACGACTTCAGAATGCCTATATCAAGTCCAAATCTCGTTACTATCTTCGACGTCGTGTCGTAAGGTACTAACCGAACCAAATGGTCTGGCGAAAGAATTTTGCTCTGTCCGACGCATCTAAGTTTTATACGGCTAAGTTGGCCCCGAAGTTTGTTGGACCTTTTCTTGTTAATCATTGCTTATCGTCAACCTCTTATGAGTTAAAGACTCTCGATGGACGAATTCTCCCCGGAACTTAGAATGTGGAGCATCTGAAACCACAACCGGATTCGGATTAAGTTCTGTCCACTTTCGTACTACTCTTCTTGTGTAGGTTGTGTTGTTTTTAGGTTTAAGTTAGAAGATGGGAAGACTTGGTGAAGACTGTTTTGGCTGGGACCCGGTGGGTAATGTTTCGTCTTTTAAGAAATTTCTCTTTTATCGAAATATCTTTCCGAGGAGTTTCCGTGGAGTTTGTTAGGTTTCTTTTATTGAAAATTTTTGTGCAAATCGGTTTTGATTGCAGCGAATTCCCCGAGCAGGCTCTGTACAGCTGTTTCAGGCCTAGTTGGGCGTTCGTCAGCAGAACCGTAGCCCGAGAACTCCACTGCATTGGGATGACTTATTATGTGGCGGACTGGCTTCAATTTGTCAATCCTACTGCAATATCAGGTCAACAAGCGATCGAAAGATGTCGCTACTTAAATGTCCGTTTTTTTTATTATTTGCCGTACTTTATACGCTGGGAACTCCGTAGTTGTTTTGCAATCTACGTATTTCGGCATTTTGTCCACCTACCTTGTTTGTCATCGTATGTGCGCTTGACGCATCGCTGTACGGACTTCGCCCGTCGCTGCGTTCGCTTCTTTGCGATCGTTGGGGCCCCGTTTATATTCAAGTTGTTATTGTCTATTTTTCTTTTGTGGGGCCCATGGTTTGGTATTTTGAGTTAGCGTTTACTGTTGCGATGTTTTTTTTTCTTTCCTTTAAACAGCAAGTGGTACGAGGCCACCATTCCTCATACACGAAAAATTAAAATCGTCATGCGGACCACCCTGGGCTTCTGAACGGCTGCGTGCTACCGACCCCCCTTTTCTTGCGAGTCCTCTGCTTGAACCGGACCGACTTCTGGGGTTGGATAGTCACACTCGGTCACCTCCCTGGTGACACCGCTCCATGTTTGTCGACCGCCTGACCAAAGGAAAAAAAAGACGAATTGTGTGTATCGTTAATTCAATTATTTTTTTCGTTCCTTTAAGATTTCGCCGTCTGCGTCTTGGATCGACTTTATTCGGATTCAGCGACCCGACATCTGTGTTTTTTTCCTTTGTTACTCAACTTAAAATTTAATTAATTAATTAGATTCTTTTCAAAACCAAATTTTGCTATTTTTGACCTCTCATTACTTTGTGTCAATACTTTTCCAGACATTACTGTTTCAAATTATTTTTTACTAATTTAATTACGGTTTAATTCACCTGTTTGGATATCATGTAAACGTCGCGGATGGGCCCGTACGCGTGCGGTTTGTTTAGCGCAAGTTTAATTTTTTTTTTTGGTACATATTTTTCCTGTACATTTTTGCAATTGTAGGTTTTACGACCTTAATAATTTTAATTATCGTATGTTACCGTTTTCATAGTTCCTTTTGATACGGTTGGCGCATTCTTTCACGAGTTCTGCTCGTGTTGGATGATTTTGTTTTACTTTAAAGGGGATCCTTTTGTCTGACGATCCTCGCTTCAGATGTTGTGTGTCCATTACGTCAAAACCCTAGGAGGCTACCGTTGGCAAAACGCGATGAAGCCGAACAAATCTTCCGAGAAATGGAGGAGGACCACGTTATCGAGCCGTCGAATAGCCCATGGACTTCACCGGTAGAATTTGTGAAGAAGAGAGACGGTTCCACCCGGTTCTCTGTGGATTATCGACAACTTAATAATGTCTCTAAGAAGAACAGTAAAGTTATCCTTTACCCCGTATTGACGATTCTTTGAATACCTTGTCCGGGTCTAAGATTTTCTGGATTTGAGGAGTGGATTCTGGTAAGTGGAATTGGTACCTGAAGACTAAGAAAAGATTGAATTCTCTATTGACATGGGTCTTTGGCAGTTTACAGTCAGGTCATTTGGATTGTGTAATGCCCCAGCAACATTCGAAAGGCTAATGGAAACGGTTTTGAGAGGGTTGTCTTGGAGAACTTGCATGGCATACCTTTATGAGATAATCGTGGTTAGGTAGACGTTTGAAGACCACCTGAAGAACCTGGAAGAAGTGTTCCAGCGATTACGTGGAGCTGGTTTAAAGTCAGCCCCAAGAAATGTCATCTCTTTCGGAAGGAGGTCAATTATCTGGGCCATATGGTCAGTGGTAACGGCTTGCCGTAGACTCGACGAAAATCCAAATAGAGACTAGCCGGTCCCCAACAACAAACATTAGATAAGAATCTTTTTGGGGTTTTGTACCTACATTTTATCGGCGGTACGTTCCAAAATTCGCAAACGTGGCTAAATCGCTAACAAAACTAACAGAAGAAGGACGGTCATTTGAAAGGGACCAAGACTGCCAGATTGCTTTTCAACAATTGAAACAATACCTGATAAGTGCTCCTATTTTGAGCTATCCTCTTCCACAAGGAAAGTGGCTCCTTCGATTCAAAAATCCCGAAGGACAAGTTGCACGTTCAACACCGGGTACGTGTGAACCACCGATATGCTGATGCCTTGTCAAGAAGACTTTTCTCAGAAGATTTTGGGCACTGTAGTCAGCCGTAGTAGACGAGCGATGGCAATCAGAAGAGCTACGTCAGAATCAGAATCAGAATCAGGAAAATGATCTGTACTTGAAGGTGATATTGGAATGGAAAAAAAGAATCACGACCTACTTGGGAAGAGATAATCATCTTACTTACCGAACATAAAGTCCTATTGGGAGCAGTGGGTTTCTCTAGTAGTAGGCAACGGCCTCCTGAAACGTATACTAGAGGGCCACGAGGGCAGTGAACGGAAAATGCAGTTGTTAGTTCCCCAGAAAAGAATTCCCGAAGATTTGGGAAAACTCCACGATGGAACTTCTGCAGTACATTTGGGCGTGAAGAAAACTACTGAGAAGGTACGTGAGCGACTTTACTAAGTGAATTGCAGGGAAGACGTAAAGGACTGGTGTAGAAAATGTGGAATATGTGCCGCGAGTAATGGACCCCATAAGAAAGACAAAGCAGTTGAAACAGTACAATGTCGGAAGTCCTTTCGAAAGAATCGCCATAGACGTTGCCGGGCCATTTCCAGAAACCAACGACGGGAGTAAGTACCTCGTGGTGATGATGGATTACTTCAGCAAACAGGTCGAAGCATACGCCCTGCCAAATCAAGAAGCTGCGACTGTTGCAGAAAAACTGGTTAGGGAATGAATAATTCGATTTGGTGTACCAATGGAATTACATTCGGACCAAGGATAAAATTTTGAGTCTGCTTTATTCCAAAAGATGTACACCTTACTCGGCATTAGGAAAACCAGAACTACTGCGCAACACCCGCAGTCGGACGGAATGGTGGAAAGGACCATTAATCGATACCTAAAGTTGTCTCCGACCATCAGAGATATCGGGACATTTACATCTGTTCCTTTTGGCTTACCGATCATCCGTCTATGAAACTACAGGATAAACACCTGCAAGTATGATATTTGAGCGCGAGCTGCGGTTACCGGCCAACCTAAAGTTTGACAAAGTTAAACCTGGTGAATGTCTCGCAGATAAGGATTACATTAGTGACCTCCGTAAAAAAATGGACGACATCCACGACAGAGTGCGCCATAACATTCTAAATGCCAGCGACCGAGTGAAAGATCTTTATGACATCAACGCCCAGAATGGAGGATATTAACCAGGAGAGCTTGTTTGGTTATATAATCCTCGACGACGAGGTTTCTCTCCAAAGCTACGAAATCTCCTGGGAGGGACCTACAAAGTTATCCAGCTGATCAATGATGTCGTCTATCGAATTAGATCTAATGTCGAAATTTGTTGTCCAATTTATCTATCTCTAGTTGTAAATATAAATTTTTTCTTACAATTATGACTATTTTACTCTTGGCATCAAAATTGTAGTACCGCAATCTCCTGATGTTATTACAAATTACAACGAAATATTGCCTTAAAGAAAGCAGTTGTCTTTTAATTGATATCCACGAGAGCACACCCCGCTACACTTTTTCATTTTTCTTTCTAACTAATTGTAAGTCTGGACGTGACTTACAAAGCGTTTAATCTACTTTACATACAATAGACAACTATTAAACATTAAATTATCTGGCTCTATGTGAATAAAACATTTCAGAAATTCGAATTTTAAGGTAAGGTGCGTGACGTCGTCATCTTTTTCATCCGTTAACGTCTGCGAAACATAAATCTTCATTGCTGAATTATTGAGCCGCGATTTTCAATCCCACAAGAATCCAATCGGGAGACTTTCACGCCATTAACAAAATTGAAAACTATAGGGACAATCGATGTAGCAGCTGGGTTTGTTTTCCAATTCGCGTAATTTAGAAACGAGAAAACTTCAGAACAGATAAGAAACTTTAAAATTAAAGAATATAACTGTTCTAGTATGAAAAAGAGAAAAGCTCAGTTATTGTACAGTTTAAGTGCATTATTTGTTTAGTTTTTTGTTTAAAGCGAAACGAAGGACGGTTCATTAAATTGCAAACCAGTTGCTGGGGGCTGAGATAAAATATACTGAAGCAAAGTGCTTGAAATGACTCAAGTACAAATAGAATCTACAGGTTGCGATATTTTATTAAAAATTTATTTTTCTTTATATACAGGGTGTGGCATTTAACCAGGTTTCTTCATTAACGCCGTTCCTATTGAATATATGGAAAAATATTTTATACAAAAGTATTAGGCTCCGCATAATTTAACCCTCCGTTAGTATGGTGGGAAAAAATTCCATGATTAGTGTTCTGGGGTATCTCATACTCCAAAACAAAACTCACTCAAAATGCAGAGAATTTGACAATTTGGTAATTTCAATCGTAAAATATAATTTTATGCTTATTTGTAAGTCAAATAGAACAAATAAATGGTTTCTGAAAATTTTTATTTGAAAAATATAAACATTAACTCGAAACAATGTTAATTCGGCTTCCAAAAAGACATAGTAAGAAGTAAATACTTTTTTCACTTCTGACGAAGCTGTCGAACAACGGCGAAACGTTAAACCCAGTAAAACTATTTCCACTTTGACAACAATTGAACGGCAATAACTTTTGTTTTTTAAATGGAACGGTTTTATTTTTATATCGTCGTTAGGTGCTCCATAGAAGTATCTTTCAATTAGCTGTACACTTCCCTATACCAATTACTGACGGTTGAGGAGATACTTAATATTATTTCATAATATCTGCATTTTTACATATTAATTAAAATCAGGAATGAGTATTTACTCAAATATGTGAAATAATTGTGCCGCAGCACAACTATTTTCCGACGTATAATTCGTGTCGTGAAAGCAAATAGCAACAATACCGCTGCCTCATAAGCTAACATGCACGAGATGGCAGTCGAAGCGGACAAAACGTGTCATCGCAAACATGTAAATGTTGGATGCGAGTCGTCAGGATCGCAATGGGGCCCCCGAGCATATTCTGTATAGCTATTTCGGTCCTAATTGGGGCCTCATCAGCAGAACAGTAGCTCGAGAACTCCACTGCAACCCCGACGACCAACAAGATATACGCACGGTTAGCGCGTGAATGCAATCATGTGAAATAATTGCGCCGCAGCACAACTATTTTCCGACTTATAATTCGTGTCGTGAAAGCAATAGCAACAATACCACTGCCTCATAAGCTAATACGCACGAGATGGCAGTCGAAGCGGACAAAACGTGTCATCGCAAACATTTACATTTACATACTCAAATATTTTAATGGACATTAAAGTAGCGACATCTTTCGATCGCTTGTTGACCTGATATTGCAGTAGGATTGACAATTTGAAGCCAGTTCGCCACATAATAAGTCATCCCAATACATATATATACAAATATAAAAATATAACAATATACAAATATTTTACTTGTTTTGAGTAAAATGTCAATTTGATAAGTTTTTAAGTCCTGGTTGTATAAAATATTTTTAAATACATATATGATTACTTAATTGCATTGTTAAGGTTTGTGATAGGTTAAACAGTAACGAGAGAAATAATTTTGATTGGTATTTTTAACTATTGTTAAGTTTCCTCCAGTTATATCACTTAAACACATAATTAACTTGATCATGTTGTTAACTACGTTTCATACAACTGGCCTTAAAACTTCTTGTGCTTGAGTTTAATTTCTGTTTCATGTCAAATAATAAAGTGCGCTCTACACATTATTGACGAAATATTTATTAATCATGTTTGAATAATACAACAAACTAACAAAATTGAATATTGATGTTCCAAAATAAATACGAAACCTTTGTAAACTGTAAGAACAAAAAATAATTCTAAGATGTCTTGTATTTTTACAATAATTGTTCAAAATGTATGCATTTTATATAACAGAGCTTAATAAACTTAGAAAATTGACATTTTACTCAAAACAAATAAAATGTTTCAGTAAATATCACGCCTGATTTTAATTAACAAGTTAAAATGCAGAAATTATGAAATAATATTAAATATCTCCTGAACCGTTAGTAATAGGTATTCGGAAGTGTATATCTAATTGAAAGATAACTTTATGGAGTACCTAACGACGACATAAAAATAACACCGTCCCATTTAAAAAACAAAAGTTATTGCCCTTCAGTTGTTGTCGAAATGGAAATAGTTTTACTGAAACCCTGTTCAATGAAAAGTAAATTTTGTTACTGCGATAGATACCCTCCACTTACCTTGTAACAGTACCACAATATCTGCATTCTAACTTTCTTCGTAAATGGGATATTAATTATAAAGGTTACATATAAATATAAATATAAATATAAATATAATAAAGGTTACATCTGTATTTTTCGAAATCCATAAAAAAGCCTAATATCTTCAAAACCATAGGACTTAGGTACTGGAAACTCTTATAAGACTTACCCTAAAATAATCTGGCAAGCTCAAATTCGTGACAAAACAGAGGGTGTTCCATTTAAAATAACGAAGTTACACATCGTACAGCCAAATTGGACAGCCTGTATATTCGAAAATAATTTTAAATTATGTTGAGCTTGAAAGGATTATACTTTTGTATAAAACATTTTTCCATATATTCAATAGGAACGGTGTTAATAAAGAAACCCGGTTAAATGCCACACATTGTTTAATCTTTTAGCACGTACACACGGTGAATCAGGTATAAGGGACAATACGTCACCAGTGGGTCGGGGACGCTCTATAAACAATAATTTTCTTCTGACAAAATAGAAAAAGTGCCATAGTTTTCGAGATATCGAATTATGAAGTAGGTGAGTACGGCCCTGGCGCGTCTCCACCTGAAACTATGCTTAGCGCTGATGGAGCCAGAGCATAGTAAAATACTTGCACATGTGCTGCAGTTAAGAATGGGCGAAAATGTTGTTTTACAGGCATATCAATAAACGTAATTTTACGATGAGAACGCTTCGCATGGGTAGGGTGCAATTATGTACTGTGGAGGTAGTTACTCATTAAACCACCGCTAGCTTGGTTAGTATTAAATAAATGCCTTGATGAAGAAGCGTTCATATTATTTATTCCTTCATTCATCCAATAAATGCTAATTAGTTCGCACAAATAAGACATCGTTTATGGTACATATCGTAAATGCTTCTTTAGCAACTTTTATGGTTATAGTGGGCCGCTTAAGTATTAAAATGTATTTGATAGTGTAACAGCTTTGTTTACACAATTGGTTCGCTTTTTTATGACATCCCAATTGTACGAGATGACCTTATCCGAAATATCGATACGTTTTCAGAAGCACAGGTCCGTACTCAGTGCAGAATTTTTTATAAAATTTTCATAAAAAATTATATCAGCAGAAATCATTTTGCAACACTTTTTCGGACTGCACATGTAATCCTCAGTTATGCCTATCACTATTGCCCCTTTAATACGATACACCCTGTATACGTTTCTGCAAATGATTATGTAAATTAAAAAGTAAAACATCTAATAAGCCATCGTTTTCATAACTTAAGCAACAGACCGAACCCCATCAACTCTTCAATCTTTATAAGCCCTTACAAGAAAACCAGGATTTCACGGTCTCAAGTAAATGTACAGATTACACGAAAAAATAAATAACGTTTTATAAAAGTAATTCGTCGTTATTGAAAGCAAAAGAGCGTAACGAAAAGATGCGAGATTTGCTTTCAAAGAGGAATTTCATTAGTTGGGTTCAGAACAATGGTTATTATTTTCTCAATTATAATAATCCCTCAATTGTACTTTCATTGATCGCAAGAAGCCGTACAATTAATTTGGCGCAAATTAATTTACAGTAACCGAGTTGGAGGGCGAATACCCAGAGTTTAATTAGATCGACACCCATCTTGTTCTCGAGGGCTTCCGAGTGAAAGGGAACGGCACGCCATTATCAATTATGAAACGTATTCAAAGATAGCCGAAGATTAAAGCGAGCAAACGGTTTTGTTAAACTTGCAGCTTGTTCGTAGGGTTTTTTAACACAACATGAATTTTATTTAATAGCAAATACACAAATAATAAATATGAATTTAAAATAATAGGAAACACATTTAACACAATATACAACATTGTGCTCTGCAATATGTCTCCTCACAGAAAATCGCCTGGGATCTTGAAGTTGAATTGAGAAAGGGTTCACTCCTTGGAGAAGTTCTAGCTGATCCAATCGATAGCAATCTAGAAGGATTGTTGAAAGGCAGTGGATCAGGTCCCAGCAGCCGGGATGTATAAAGTGATAATTAAAGTCCCGTCCCCATAGCATAAAACAGTGAATTTTATTTGAATATTTAGGTTTAGTTTGGTGTCATTTGGCAGTTAATTGATTTAGAAATACGCTTGTTTTACACAGGGAAGGGACACTACCATAGTAATGGCTGGCAATTAAAATAGTTGCAGTTTTGAGGCGGGGAATTAGTTAGCTAGAATACACACTCTATTTGAGACATAAACCATCCCGCGAAATTTAAAAATTAACTATACGCGAATTTTATAACTTTATTATTCCTAGAATTCTGTAATATACAATATTGTCAAAATAGGTTAACAATTTTCATTGCATTGATTAGAACAATGAAAATGTTAATCACACTATCAGAATACTAATATTTAACTTCAGATTAACTTTAAAATAATCCTCACAGACACGGTAATTAAGAACTTTGTCCAAATTTTCTTCGATGTTACAAATTTCTCCTTTCAGAATCCACGGGAAATTTGAAGAATTTTTCACAATTTTCGAAAGCAACGTTCTCGCAAGAAGATACTTTACACGAATACATAACTTCTCTCGCAGGCTCACTGAAATCAAATGGTCAATAATGCGGAATCTGTTCTAATCATAGAAATAATTACATTTAAAATGGTGTTACGTTAAAACCAAAGTTAAAACTTCGTTTTCTTAATGTCAGCTGTCAACATTTGAATTGTTTATTTCGATTCGGTTTCCCTGGTTACGTGTTCTGATATTAATTTTAGCAGTAACGGTGCCCTCAAATTATCCTTTTTTCGGGCGGGAACTAATTCAAATACATTTTCCCGCGTATTCCAATTGTGCTATGTATGTGTCCCTTCCCTTCCCTGGTTTTACATGTGACTTTACATGAGAGAAAGAAGCGTATGATAATATCGTATTGTAGTATTTGCTATCAGTTCGAATTGGAAAAGCGATAAAAAGCATTAGAAATTGCTAAAATTGAAAACAATCAATAGATAACACAGATATGTTACTTTGAATAAGTTATGTTTATTTACAACCCTTTGGACAGAAAATGTTCCCTCTACAAAGTTAATTTGTTATTTTAATTTTCTTCGTTATTTTAGATAGAATAAACAAACTTATGATATACCGTATTGTATTTCTAAATCAATTACCTGTCAAAATGACACCAAACTAAACACCTAGGTTGCCATTTAAAAAAAATCAAGATGGCTGCCTCTGACAAACACCAGTCACACAAAACAAATGAAAATCATATCAAAATATGGGTATTTATGTATAATTTAACCCCACCAAACGTCAAATCTAAATGTCAAATCGTTTCTACATAATCCCATTTGGTGCAGTACTATTTACGCACCCTGTTTAGATTCGGAAATTTGTGTACTGGATACGTTCCCTGTCGCACGCATTATAACACGATAAAAAAATATATACACTGTCTTTCAAAAAGTGTGCTACAAAAGGGATTTTTCTTCATTATCGATTTTCATAAAAATTTATATACGCAAAACGCTTCTGCATCCCTTAAAGTTCAATTGGGAAATGTCAGGTGAAATTTATAGTGAATAATATGCAGCGTGGGCACCGAGAAATTAAGATGGTTTAAGAGTAAAGTGCCCTTATTTTACAAGATACAAGAAAATGTCATAGGAATAAGTCGTTCAGAATTAAAAGTTTCAGCTAAATTACAGCCTCCTACCTCAAAAATTAAAAAAATCACAATTTATTGTGAATCACTCTTTATACACACTACATTAGGAAATACTGGTGGGATTAAAGTGTTCACCAAAATAATGAATAGGAAAACACGAAATTTGTTCTTATTTCTCAATTATTTCATTTGGTTCAGAGTGATTATTCCAATGCGTTCCGAAACTTTGTGCTCTCTTGTAGCACACTTTTTGAAAGACACTGTATATCCAGTTGAACATTTACCGAATCTGTATCTCACTCGCACACTAACTTCCCGCATTCGTGTACTGGCACCGAAGCGTTTGCCCGAGCATCTCTATATCTTTCACCGCGATGTAGACGCTGGTATGCAGTAGTAAGTTGTACGAATTCGAGTTTAAAAACACCTGACAAATTATTTATTGAAGTGCCGAACGATAATAAAATAAATTAGAAACATTTGCTTAGAGACAGAAAGCCGAAATTATTATCAACTAAAAGTCGTCTTTTCTGAATCTAATTGAAATAAAAAATATCTTTAACATAAATTATTGTTAAAGTTTTCTGAACTCTACATGGTAAAGGTTATATTAATTTTAGTAATCTATGATGTATCATGGGTGTTAAGATTCATTTAACAGTTATGTTATCTTAACTGCACTTGGATTACACCTTATTTAAAAGTATCCACAATTTTTAGTGTGATGCATCGGTGGTATAATTTCGTTCAAATAAGAGCAGATCAGATCACATATGATCTAATCAAGCATAAAATAACTCCATAAAATAATTAGACAAGTTATGTTATGATGATTCTTCACAACGAAAGATAACAGTTACACAGATAACAGCGCTGTTATCCTTAACACCAATAGTCCATCATAGGCCTGAAAATATGTGTTGTAACAAAAATAATATTTGTTTGCGTTGTGTCATAAAAATTAACGTGTTTCCAGTTGGAAAACGATATGAAAAATTATATGGAATATAAATTTTCATTTCAGTCAAAAGAATCCTCATGCAACCAAACTACCTACCAACCCAATTTGATTGCCAAAAACAACTAAAATACATCTCGATTGTATGAATATATACAAATATTAATTCCCGAACTCAGCAACACAGAAATTTGATTTAACGTACAGAAATTTGCCATCATTAAAACGTTTATGCGTCTTCCATTTTTGCAAAAATATTTTGCACTTTATGGCATGGAAAAGGTAAAATTTTCGTAAACCGCTCGTTTCGCAATATGCTCACTTTATCGTAAATAATTAACACGTGTCCAACAATTCGACGGTGTCAAGTTAAAAGGACATAAGTGCCAAAAACAAGATTTTGTGTTACAACGATTTATTGAAATTACTTAGCGCTTATTGATTGGCGCTTATGCAACTTCAAGTGGATATAACTCAGTGAGAAAATTTTTGTCGAATATAACATTTTGAGGATCGTTCAGGCCGTTGGCACTTATTCCAAATCAAGAAAAATCTGATTTTTCGAATTTTTGTCGCTTATGTCGTTTTAACTTGGCACCGTCGAATTATTGTAGTTCTGGGTGGCTGTGGAATCAAACATAAATGTCGATTTTTACTTCGTATCGTTGAATTGACGTCTCAGATATTGACTGTGTAAGGATTTTGGGTTGGCAGAGCTTTTCAAATAAAGGGAATATGCTGGCGGATTTGCGATGAAATATATTCTTAATTAAAAATACAGAGCAATATTACGAACTCTATTAAACTGGCGTTATATCAACAACTTAACGAATCCACGGCATTTGCGACCCTTTCAGAAAATCACGACAAAAGCGACACAGCTGTACCACATGTTGTCATCGTGATTACCTGAGATATACAGGGTGTTCACAGGAAGCCGCTACAATAGCTAACTTTTTTATTTGAATTTTTACGAGGTTGTTACGTGTAAAATGTAAGTTTACCGTTTGGCTACCGACTTTGTCGCTTCTGAAGACACGCACATCCTTGAGTCTCCAAGTGGACGTTCATTTTACGATTAGGCTTCAATTTGGGTACGTATTTTACAGGTTATTTTTGGTTATGTTCTATTTCCGCCTTTTTCCTACCTCTATTAGGGTTCAAGTATAAATTCTAAGTCACATTTACGTTGACGATTCTGTATACGTCCCAGTACGTATTCAATTGCGGCACGTGACTATCCTGGTGAACACTCTTCGACGGTTTTCGTTATTACTTCCGTCATCTGTGGCTGGAGTCGAGACCGTCTCTTGGGCATTTTCGTGGTGGGTTCAACCTCGACCAACCGGTGAGAAGGAGGCTCGGAGAAGAATCATTTCCCCCCATTTTCTTAACATCAAGCCGACGCGACGCCCATTCCGTTTTCCCCGTCGTGATTTCGGCGGCGGTGGGGTTGTCGGCATGGAAAGATCCTGCGAGCGGGTAGAGAGGTGGTGAGATTTTTCTATTTACCCTTTATCGGCCCAATCCCGGCACGTATTTACCAGCGATTCTTTGGTTGTGCTACTGTATATTTATAATTTTTATTTAATGTTTTGGTACCGTGCATAACTTTCGTGTGTCAGTTTGTTCATTTAGTGTCTAAGATTATTTGTAGCGATCTGTACGGCTTTTGGGATCACATTGCGCTATTCCCGTTATTTTACGAGCATTCATGTAACTATTTAGTCAGATTACGGCCGTCGATACGACTTATTTCAGCATTAATAGCCCCGAGGGCTCTAGTTCAACATTTAAAACCGTAAATGAAGTATGTATACCTAATTGTATTACCGACCTGGCTGCTTTCATTATACCGTAGTACGACCGTTGTGATCTTTTATTTTCCTGAGCGCTTGGTTGCCAATTTTTTTTACCGGCGAGATGTCCTTTGGGTTCTCTCTCTTTTCGTCCGTGGTTTGAAGGTGGACTACTGGAGTTGTTGGGGGAAACTCACCTTCTGGCACCCTACTTAAATTATACATTCTATTTAGCTCGAACCCAGCCGTCTCCACTGAAGCTGGCCCCAACATCGTCAACCTATAGGGAGCGGATTTCCTACCGACCTTTCGTAACAAGGTAGCTTAAATTAGAAAAGTTTCAAAACCTCTCCTGCTGGATTTTATGGCAACATCAGGAAAACAAAGGACTGTCCGGTTTTCGAGATTTTCAATTGTTTTCAACTTTTTTAAATGGAACGTTATATATTTTACCATCGTATCACGTTCAGGACGTCAAATTAATTATGTCTTTAAGAGCCGGAACTCCCTCAGCCAGGGAAGCGATTTCACCCCCACTTCCCCCGGCAGCAATACACTTGGCGCCACTATCGCGTACTTACATTTATTCGTCGAAATTACATCCTGGACAACAACCACTCGCAGCGTAAGGTTTGCGCGCTATAATATGTAGATGGCTTTAAATGCAGTACACTTTTTTATCGTCAGAAATTGAAATCAAATTTAGATATTTCTCTTAAAAAAAGTATTTAAAAAAGCAATTCAGTTGCATTTTCGTCAAATTAGGTGTAGGAACTGTCTGAACTATTTTGTAAATATTTTTCTTCTGTACAAGCTTTTATGAATTCTAAAAAAATATATATTGCTGAAAAGAAAATATATTAGGCGATAGTTGATGTCAAAACAAGATTAGTCTAATTTTTCTCGATACGAAAAAAAAAAAACGGAAAAAAAGACCTGAAATTTGCTAATAATAACTATTGTAAAATATCTATTATTTACAGATTTACATCTCACAATTTTAAATACGCATTTATGTAACTTACGTTTCGTAAGTTACATAAGTTACAATTACCATCTAAAACTTCGCTAGTAAATTGCTTACTTGTGAGACAAGATTATATTAAATAAGTTGATAAAATCAAATTTTCAGTATTTCATATTGATACCTATTATTTGCAATAACAGACAGGACAGTCAATTTCGTATATTAATAATATAAAATGGTTTTGAAAAGTAAACTGAAGCAAAAATAAATACGATATGTTCAAAGAAAAATCGTATTTTTTGGTTAAACGATGATATTTAATCTTTCATTAAAATCAAATCACAATAAGACTGTACATACCTGTGTTGAGTACGCGGTTAATATAAATTAATTATATTGTATACATACTTTCAAATGATTTGAAACGATACAAAATTAATTAACAATATTTTTCCAAGTCCTGATTTTTTAAATAATTATTCATTTATTGATATTTTAGAATCAAATATCTCACAAACCGCTCATCTAAGTATCAAAATGTTATATATTTCTGAAATCAGCAAACAATGATATTTCACTACATTGAACAATGTATAGGGTATTCCATTAAAAAAAAAAAAAAAAATTGTAATTTTTTCTCCCCTTTGCGATGCGCTTTTGTTTTTTGTGAGAGCTCTAAAAGATATTACATACAAAATCCCACAACTATTGTATTTAAAGTTGTTCTTATCTCTTAAAATAATACTTCTAGGTAGGCTGAAAAATATTTAAAAGTTTTCAATAAATTGACGAATAACACAAAAACTAGTAAACCAATTACACGATATTTACATACAGTGACTTATAGACAGTGTATGTTTGTTATCAGGGTGACTCAAGGATTAAAAATTTGGAAAAATATACAGGGTGTTCTATTTAAAAAAATTATATTTTTTCGCTACCGCGAAACTGCTAGTATAGGTGAAATCTACATAAAAATCCATATAACACCAATTTTTAAATTTTTTGAATCGGTTAATAATTAAAAAAATAAACCTTTTGTTTTTGTTACGTGCTACAATTTTGGTCACAAATTAGAAAAAGCAGCCATTTTGATTTTTCTATTTTTTACTAAACCATAACAAGTGTCAAAATTTGCAAAGACGCAAAAATGTTCACTAATGAATGACTCTTTCTAAAAATAAAATATCCATATACAGGATGGAGCATAGGAACCTGACGATTTTCGTAATGAAATAGCACACACAATTTGCTAAATTTTTATTTAGTGTTTGTTTTATAAGAAAGGTAACTTTATGCCATTTTATTTTTTAAAGAGAACATCAGTTAGATGGGCTCCACGATTTCTTACATACTGTTCTAATCTTTCTCGAATGTTTCTTATTACTCGCTCAATTATCTGCGGAGGAATGGCTGTAATTTCGTCTCCAATTGCGTCAATTAGGAATTGATCGTAACACTGTATGGTTTCAGCAAGATGGGGCGATATCCCACACGGCAAGGCGAACAATGTCTGTGTTGCGAGAAATGTTCCCTGGACATTTAATTTCACGATTTGGTGATGTTCCTTATCCTGCTCGTTCTCCCGATTTAACCTTTTGCGATTATTGATTGTGGGGTTACCTTAAGAACAAAGTTTACACTCCTCGGCCCGCCACTATTCAAGACTTACAGCAGCGAATAAAAGACGAAATTGCAGCCATTCCTCCGCAGATGATTGAGCAAGTAATAAGAAACCTTCGAGAAAGATTAGAACAGTGTGTAAGAAATCGTGGAGCCCAGATCACCGATGTTCTCTTTAAAAAAAATGGCATAAAGTTACCTTTCTTATAAAGCAAACACTAAATAAAAATTTTGCAAATTGTGTGTGCTATTTCATTACGAAAATCGTCAGGTTCCTATGCCCCATCCTGTAGAAGGTATTTGTTCTTCGTGTATGGGCTATTTTTTTCAATAAGAGGCGCTGCAACCACTTAGATTTTTCTATTTTGTGACTAAACCGTAAGAAATAGGTATCAAAAAATCAAAAAAGTTTCCCAATGAACGCTTCTTTCTAAGAACTTTCACACTAGCTGCACAGCTGTCTACTCCAAATTACTAAACCCATCTAAAAATATGAGATACTCATAAAAAATATAGATACTCATGCCAAATATCATACAAATTGGTTCAAGCATTCTTTTTTTATAAGAATAATTAACTTTTTTCCAACAACTTTGAAGCAGAACACTGTCTTAATGAAGCAATTTTGGATATAGATAAATTGGGTTAAATCATCTTATTTTTGAGGAGTCTGTGATTAAACCATGTCCACGGAATTTAGCAACACGCTGTATATGAATCACCGATATGAATATATAGAAATGATTCAAAATGTTCGTAGCCGATATTTTCAAAACATCGGTAATATTCGATTACTCTCGGTTCGAAGTCGTCCATTTTTAGGTGGAATATCTTATCCTAGTTACAAACCAGTGCTGCAGCGATACGTAAGTAGCGGCGGAGAGACGAGACGCATGCTTCTCCTTTGAGTGTCCGTGAAAGACTGGCGAACGGGTTGCGGGGTACAGAATACTACGTTTATTCGTGTATATGGAAGCTCTATTTCAATAAATGCCTGTTTATTTATAAAAAACAAAAAAAATTAAAAAAAGAAGACAACAGTCGTTTAGGTAATTATGAAATGATTATTCTAGTATTTTTTTCAATTTAAAATAATGCATATTTTCCAAGCAAAAGTTATTTAAAAAAAATTTCAGTGCTGCTTTCGATATTTTTTTTCACTAAGAAAAATTAAACTAATCGCTTTTCTAAAACAACAGTCGTTTAATATAACTTCTTTTCTACAACATATATTTTTTTTGACAATTTATAACAACTGGAATAGCAGCAAAGTTATTTCAAAAAATCGTATTTCAGGAAGTTCCGGCTCTTAAAGATTCCATGAAAAAAGCGTACACGAAAATTGCGCACAAAAAAAGCCCACAGCAAAAAATGCGGACAAGAAAAGCGCACAACGAAAATTACGCACACCGAAAAATGCCCACATGGGAAAATGCGTACACGGAAAATTGCTTACACAGAAAAATGCTCACATAGAAAAATGCGCACATGGAAAATTACCCACACTGAAAAATGCGCACAGAGAAAATTGAGCACACAGAAAATTACTCACACCGAAAAATGTTCACCCAGAAAAATGCCCGCATAGAAAAATACGCACATAGTATTTGTATTGACTATACCTTTTTGAGGGTAAAACCCACAGTACCTATAAGAAAAATTTCAAGGAAGATCCGAGACTGTTATTTGGAGCAGTTCAAACAGTTTATAAAAGATATTTAAATTATTCCCTATTATCAGTTAGTGTTAATATCATTTGTAGTTGTTTAAATAATTTTTTATAATTAAAGAATAAGCATTTAAAGCTCTCCAAATAGTGGACTCAGAAAATAAAGACGGGCGGCCACTGAACGCGAAACTAAGTTTTTTGAAAATTAGATCCGACGTAATCTTACGCGGACGTGATAACTAAAGCTAAGGGAAGCGAAGTTAAAAATGTTAATCCTCGCTCGGTTGCCTCGTCCGCGTAAGATTACGTTGGATCTATTTTTCAAAAAAACTTAGTTTCGCTCAACTTAGGTTCGCTTACCGCAGTGGCCCTTCGACTTAATAGTTATTTTTTATAAATAAAAATTAATTTGAATTTTGTCATCTTGTATAAAAAAATTACTGTTAGGTACATACTTCTGAGTCCGTATTTGGAGACTTTTAAACGCTCATGCTTTTATTAAAAATTAACAAATTATTAAAACAACTACAAACAATATTAACACCAACTGATTATAAAAGATGTTCAAATCGTTCCCCATTAATTGTTTGAACTTCTTCAAATAACAGTCTCAGATCTTCCTTGAAGTTTTTCTTATAGGTACAACCTAAGGTGAATTAAATACTAACGGTGGCAGCATTCTCGCAAGATAGGGAACCGTTACGTCATCGCATACCCGCTTCTCCCTCTAATACAACTGTCAATAGTAACAGTTAATATTGGTTAATAATTGTGTAAAAGGAGAAGCAGGTATGCGGTGACGTAATGATTCGCTATCTCACTTGCGGGAATGCTGCCACCGTTAGTATTCAATTCACCGTGGGTACAACCCTCAAATATACTCCGCCTAGAAAGTATTCGGAAAAAAGAAAATAACACTGCCACTTCCAATTCCAATTTATGAATGAAACAATAACAATAGAGGACAATGATTCTAGTTATTTGTTTATGTAATTTCTTTTTAATTCTGAGAATTATATTAAACATTCAGGAAAGCTGAAATCAAATTAACTGCATCCTGAGTAGACTTGACGTTTCGTGGATATAAAATTGATGCTATTATTTTTTTACATTTCTTAATTGAAATGATTTTAAAAAACTTTTTTTTAAATTATGAACCTCTCTGTTGAAAATATGTTCCATCTGTTTTCTCTTTTCTTAAATTTGACAACTATTACTCAAATTTTTCTGATAACATTCAACATCGGTGGTCAATTTCTTTGTTAGATTGCGCTCCTAAGATATCGAGAGTATAATATACGTATATAATAGATAATAAACAATATATTGATAGAAAATGCAAAATTCCGACCATTCGACTACCCTTTATTTTGTAACTCATAACGACGTCGTTACATAACGATAATCGTTAAGTGACATATTTTTGACCAATCAGTACATAGAAATGCGTTGTATCTAAGGACTGATTGGTAAAAATATGTCAGTTAACGATTATCGTTATAATAACGATGTCGTTATGAGTACGGGCCGGGAAGACGGTGGGGTCCAAAATTGGATCGCTTAGTCAGGTGCGGCGCGCGTTCGATCGTACGTAAAGTTACGTGTGAATATTTACTTTATTTCAGTTAGCGAGCGCCAGGCGACATCCGCCACTGACTGTTGTTTACGTATTTTGTACAGTTTTTGCGCTCAAATTCACGCTCATTCACCGTACAATCCAACCAAATACCCGGCGTTTAGTTATGAGTAATAATATACAATTAATTAGACCTCCTTTTCTAAAAAAAAAAAAACAAACTCAATTGAGTGCTGAAGACGCCAAATTAAACGCAGAAATTGCCGCAGCACGAGTCCACATCGAAAGGATGAATCAGCAAATAATTTTTTTTTAAATTTTATCTGGAAAATTACAGTGGAACTTAGTGCCACAAACCAATAATATCATTATAATTGCATGTGGAATAAGCAATTTGTCATCTCCAATAATAAGTAATGATAAATTTGTAATGTAAATAAGCAAACAACAAATGTATTATATAATTATATTGTGTCTTGCATACAACAAATGTAAGGTATCATATTTTCATAATAATTTACTTTAACTTTTGTTAACATTGACTTACTAAATTTATAATCAAATTCTATTTCTAAGATTTCTAATGTTTTATCAATAGATGCATATAAAACAAAATAGCATTTTTGTATATTTAACATAGCCATCCCTAACTGTACTTGTCCATAATACTTGTGTGTTTTCTTTAAACTAATTTTATTGTTCTCTTTTTCTAAATATGAAACAGAATTAATAGCATCTAATATTGTTAATGTAGAGCCTACAACAGTAAAAAGTAAAATAGTACGAACAATTTAATGCCACTGGGCCCTATATGTTCTTTTAAAAAATGTTAAAAATTACGTTTTCAATCACTACTGATCATTGTTTAGATAAAAATGAATTGCTTAAATGGGAAATCATATGGCCCATTATTACCTGAAAATAAGCACTTTATTTCAAGAATTGCAGGTGGTTCCTTCCAAAATAATTCCATCAGGTGAATATCCCAACCAAACGTTGCTGTGTGATACTATTAATCCTGTTTCTATTACTGGTTTACCAGTTTTCTTAGAGAATACTTCTCGTGCTTCTCTTTCGTATTTTATCCCATGTTTTATAAATTGACTGTAAAAACCTTTAGGGTAAAAATATTTTGTGGATTTATTTCTCCAATCATCTTGTTTGTATGAATACTTTTCATATATTCTTGACACTGTTATTCTGTATTTTCTTTGTTGCAGCCATTCCTTTGAATGTTGGTTTAATTCAATTTAATTTAATTTAAGTCAATTATTGACTGGACATCAGTGTCCTCAAACAGTACTTTGAATTTCTGATGACAGCAAGAATCTCTAAAATTTATTTTTAATGACGATATTTCCATCATAATAATCGATTGGGCAGCATTGTTTAAAATAATTTCTTCCCAGTTCTCTTTCCTATCTGGTGTATTTTTCATTGTGCCTAAAATATTTTCCCTTCTTCCTTTTCTGAAAGAATAGATGCATTTTAATATAAAATAGATATTATCGTATGTAAACCTATGGAAACCAATTGCAGAATTAGAAAGAACATTTATAAATGTATTTAAAATATCAGCATCACTAGAGTACAAAGCCGGAGTCTCAACTACTTTATTTCTAAGACAGGGCATGTTTCTTATAGGAACAGCTTTGTAATTCTCTTGGATTGTTGCTTTTTTAATGTTCCATACGCATTTAATATCAGTCTTTGATATTAACTCCAATTCCTCTACATGTTTTCTGAAAGACAAAACAAGAGAAAAAGCAGAAAACAGATAACTTAATAAGACAAGAATTAAGACAGGCGGCCACTGAACGTGAAACTAAACTAAGCTTTGATTTTAAGATAAGTTAAGCGAAACTAAGTTTTTTGAAAATTAACTCTAACGTAATCTTACGCGAATGAGGCAACCGAGCAAAGATAAACATTGGTCTATATCTTTGCTATCCTAATTTCGCTTCGCTTAGCTTTAGTTACGCTCAGCTTAGCTTCGTGCACAGTGGCCACTCATCTTAAATGCTCATGCAGACTAAAATGGCATTCTGTCTCAAATAAAACTACCGAGTAACTTTTAATGATTGAGACTTATTTTATTAGATTGGCAACACTTTTCAATTTTTATGTTGGTGTGCTGGATTTTCAAATTCAAAATATAGATTTAGGTTAGTGCACTAGATTGTCAAACTCAAATAAATTCGTTTATTGTCGAATCAAGAAAACCAAATAAATAAGACATTTAATTATCACAATTTATTACCAAAATGGTTTTGAGCACAGAATAAAATACATTTTTAGTAATGGCTTATTTTCGAAGCGGAGTACAAAATGAAAATGGGCACATTCAGCAGACCCGAAAGTTGTGTAACTGTTGAACAAATTTCTGCTGAATGCGACCTCATGAGGTTGATGAGTTGGAGGGTTCGCCATTTTTTGTAGCGTAACTTCTCCGCTACCTGACTGGAACATGTTACGATGAGTGAACTTCATTCAGCAGAAATAAGTGTTCAGTCTCAACTGTTGGATCAGGAACTGTTACTGATATGTTCTGCTGAATCAGCCCAATAGTAATTGAATTTATTCACAGCAGCATGCCTATGACGATTTCATTGAAATATACCCTGAACAACAAATTGAGTTTAGTCTTTTTTCACAACACTGTTTTAGAATAGCCGTCCTCCATTTACAACAAACACGAATCGATTCAAATTCACTTAAAAATCATTGATTGCATTCCATTTAGTTATTCAGTTGGCGTACTGATCAAGCTGGTTTTCTAAATCAGTTATCAGTTTCATGTGATTTCATACGTATTTTGAGGTTATGTTAATTTTAGTTCCAAAACATCATTCCTTTTATGAGTCTCTCTATTCACTTTAAAGTCAGTTCAGTTCAAAATCGGTTAATAAATGAACGTTTCTTGCAAACCGGTAATGTAAAAAAAGGAAAATTCACTGATGGCCCCGCTATAATAACACTCGATATTGTACAAAATGTTAATGATACTGCATAACAGAATCCTCATGTTTCCTATACGAATCCACTCGGAAGATCTTGAAAAAACACCTTCATTTCCAATCATACAAATTTTCAATGGTTCGACAACTTCACCCACTCGATTTTCTTCAATAAATTCAGTTTTGTCAGTGGTATAACAATAATCTGCTAAATAATAGTGACCAACAAGATACAACTTTATTTGCTGATAAAGCCTGGTTTCATCTCTCTGGGTTTATCAATTCACAAAATTTCAGGACTTGGTCGGGACATAACCCTTTAATGTGATTGATGTAAAGGCACTACATCCACTTAAAATTGGTGTTTGGGTGGCAATGTCTTGGAGAATTATTGGACCAATATTCTTCCGGGAAACAACCCCTATAGATATCAGAGACTTATATTGGATACATTTATAAACCAGTTAGACGACACTGAATTAGCAAATGGCTACTTTCAACAAGATTCCGCCACTGCTCACACAGCACGAACCACAATAAATTATTTAGAGGAGTTTTTCCCAGGATGTTTAATCAGTGCTGGTTGGTGGCCTAATTGCTCTAATATTCAATTAAATCCGGACTTCTTACTTCCTTATTTCAATAATTTGGTATTCAGAATACGTATTAAACAATTTGGAAGAATTGCAGCAGGCAACTGCAAATATCGGACAACCTAAAACGTTAATAATGTCTTCAATAACATATCTCAAAGGATTCGGTACTGCTTACGCAAATGGGGCTTGATGATTTGCTCTAATATTCAATTAAATTTCAACTTCTTATTTCCTCATTTCAATAATGTGATGTTCAGAATACGTATTAAACAATTTGGATGAATTGTGCAGCTGGCAATTGAAGAGGCAATTGCAAATATCAGACAACCTAAAACGTTAATCATGTCTTCAATAACTTATCTCAAAGGATTCGGTGCTGCTTACGCAAAGGGGGCTAACATTTCCAGGTCTTGAATAATAATAATAATCTGTTAAACAGTTTTCATCATCAATGTAAACATCAACTCTAACCTATAGCAACGCATTCCCACAAAATTAACGAACTTTCAAGTAATGCCAATTCCTCAGTGTTCCCAACATACTAATTTGCTTCAATCATTAAAAGTCACTCGGTATGTAGTTTCTTGAAAAGCATATATACAACACACCAGTACGCTGAACTATTTATTAATATTGAAAAACTTGTAGTACAAAAAATTAATTAAAAGACTATTTTTCAGATTATGTTTATATCAACAACACTCTTTTTTATGTCAAACTTGCTGTAAGCGCCTATTTCAACATAGTTGAAAAATTTACCTGGTGTAATATATTGTGACGACTGCGGTCCCAGCCAGTCTGACGCGTCAACACCAAGTCTTTTGGAAGAAATTTGGTCAGGTCGAGGAACTCCTAAGACAGCACCCCGTGGTGGGCAAGAGCCTGCAGATCATCCACACGGAGGCGGAACGAAGACGACACGTGTACTACTTAGTCACCAAGAAGACATCAAGCGGTAAGCCTGACTATCGCAGTATTTGGAAAGCCTTATGGAGCCTGAAGAGACAGCTGGTGGAAGGCAAGGAGACGAAATTAGCCATTCCCAAGATAGGCTGCGGACTGGATGGGCTGGACTGGAGGGTCGTTCGCAGCATGATAGAAGTCATCTTCAACGGAACGGGAATTGAAGTTCTAGTCTGCAGTCACCACCCACAGGCAGCTGTTGGCAGTAGGAAAACCGTAGACTGCTATTTCTTCCAGACCGGATGTTGTAAAGAGGGACCAGCATGCCGATTTCGACATTCTCTTTCAAGGCTATCACGAGGAACGTTCCGAGACGAAACGTTTTTAAGAAGGGGGCAGTGTGACGACTGCGGTCCCAGCCCAACACCGACGCGCCTTAGACGAGAAGCTTCGACATCACGGGGCGATGATCCGAGACTTTCCGTCGAACGAGCGAGAATGTTCGCGAGAAACAACCCCGGCGTATAAAACACGCGGCCGGTGGAGTTCGAAATTAATTAATTCAGATTTGACAGTGCAGAATTGAAGTCGCGTTATAAATTTTCGCTCGGCTGTTAACATAAATTACTTATTAGGTTATAAATAAATTATGGTTTAAGTTAATGTTAATTAGTGTTACTTTTAAATAAATTAGATTATTAACTATTTCTTGTTTTAATTAAAATAAAATTAATAGAACCTTTAAAATCGTTACAATATTAATACAGCTGAAACATGCTCGCATTTACCGCTGTTTCCATGTTTCCAGCCTTGCATGTACAAACCATGGAGTTAACGGTGATATTATTTTTTTCAGGTACAAGTGTTCCTTGTATTTCATGTGGATTGGAAGAAAGAGCACTACACCTTTTCCAAGTGTAGTTTAGAAAGTAACAGATTAATTTCAGACAGTGACAAATGCTTTTCAGATGCAAAAAATGAATTTTAGAAAGTGTCAATTGTATTTCAGAAACGTAAAATGTATTTCGGAGTGTGTTAATTATAGTTCAGAAATTCAATTTCAGAAAAGGTGAATTGTATTTCAAAAAATTATAATTATATATATATTTTTTCAGCATACCATAGTAAATAAGTCTTACTATACCTTAGGAACCATCAACAGATTTTCATGGAATAGTAACTGTTACGATTGCATTGAAATAAAGTGAAGAATGAATTTAAATAATTGTGGAATTTGCATGGTGTCCATACTAAGAAATGCAGTTTTTCGCTATGCAGGCACTTGCAAACTTACAAAAAAAAACTTTATTACATTGATTCCTGATTTACAAATAATGCTTTCAGATTTACAAATGATGCTTTCTAATTTACAAATTATGTTTTCTGAATTTCATATGACGTTTTCTGAAATACAATTTACTGATCTGAACTACAATTATTACTTTCTGAAAGATAATTTACCAATCTGAAGGCATAGTGCAAATATATTTACATCTTCTACTTGCTTTTTTATTATTGTCCGTCCACATAATATTATATGTCCTGCATCAAAAATACTGAAAATATTCTTCAAGTCCTAACTTCATACCAACCTTTTAGAAGAATCTTAATATTTCCTAAAAAAATTATGTAAATAATTTTTACACACCTACCTACAAGAACTAATTTAAAATGTTGACTCAATATTATGGCTGCGTTTAGTTGATAGACAAACTGTCAAAGTTTAACGACCTTGGGCGGACTGTTTTCTAAACGGAACTTATACCCACCGTAGTTGCCTAATGGTCGCATTTCAAATCACGACCACCGTGACCACTCAGCTGATTAGTCAGACAACATAAAATAACTACGGACTAAACGAAATCGACAACATCGCCCATGAACTAAACGCAGCCTATAAATTTTAAAGGTCTGTTCCATTAACTGTCAAAATCACTTTATTGGTGGGTAAACAAGACCGTTTTGTACATTTTGTGAATATCATATGCAATTGAAAACGATTCAGGTTCATTTAAGACTATTTTGTAATGTAATAAGGTTAGGATGTATTGTATTTTAACCTGAACCTTGAATACATTTATCACTTCACTAACAAGTTTCTATGCCACTCAACAATAAAACAAAATTCATTTCACACACTAATGACTTCATATTAAACAAAAAACAGGAAAAAACTTACTAAATTTCTACTTTATACAAGTCGAACACTTTGGGCCGTTTTCATAATAATGCTAAAGGAGCCTTTAATTTAAAGTCACTTTAAGCATAGGAGAACTAATGTGTTTTTATACGTTCAAGTTACTTTAAAGTTCTACTATGAAAACGGCCCTTAATTTACCAACAGTTGATAGTTACGTCTTTGGTTAAGTCGTTAGTTATACCTGGTATTCTGGTATTCGGGTTCCAGATTGGCCACCAGAGGCGCTGGCATCTAAACTTGCATCGCCAATTGTATGACAACACTGAAAACTTGGATAAAAAGTTTACTTTTCAAACAGTTAACTCTGATTATATTCGCAAACTGTTAACTCGTTTTAAATCTAAGGCACCTGGATTCGACAGCATCAATATATAGTCGCACCTCCATAACTCGAACCTCCACAACTCGAAACTCTCTGTAAGTCGAAATTTACTGATGTCCCTGGACATTATGTATAATTGAAATCTCTTTTTTTAACTCGAAATTTCTATAATTCGAAGTAATTTTCCGGTCCCTTGAGATTCGAGTTATGGAGGTTCCACTGTAGTTATGATTGAAATGTGCTGCCCTTTGGTAATGCCGTACATAACACACTTTATCAATTCCTGTATTATAGATTGTATTTTCCTACAGCATTGGAAACATGCACTTATTAGAACAATTCCGAAAATAAATAACCCCACTGAAATGAAACAGCTCCGTCCAATAAGTTTGCTTCCTTTGCTGTCAAAACTGCTTAAGTGTACTATAACTTAGCAGCTTACGAGTTATGTAAACACTATGGACATATTACCTCATGTACAATCAAGTTTCAGAAAAAATTACAGCTGTGAAACGGCCTTGCTGAAGGTAACCGATGATATTCTGCATGCTTCGGATAACAATCTTATAACAATTGTTACGTTACTTGACTTCAGCAAGGCGTTTGATACTGTACAGCATGATGCCTTATCATGATTCTCCGTCATATTGGTCTCGATAATAGTGCATTAAACTTGATTAAATCCTATCTTAATAATCGTAAACAGAGTGTCATAATTGAAAATATTTTATCTGCACCCCTCACTTTAACTCAAGGCGTTCCTCAGGGTTCAGTAATGGGTCTCCTATTGTTCAGTATCTACACAACAAAATTTTTGTCCTCAATAAAATATTCCTCAGCCCTTGTTTACGCAGACGATACCCAACACTATTTCTCATTTAAACCTTCAGAGTGGAATAGTGTTTTGTCAAAAGTGAATGCTGATCTTAACGCTATATCAACTATATCCTTAGATCATTCATTATTTTTAAATGCTTCCAAATCTCAAGTAATGCTATTTGGAAAAGCAAAGTGTTGCTCCAACCTGTCACATTAATGGTGTTAAAATTCGTTATGCCTCTACTGCTAAAAAATTAGATTTAATCATGGACAACAGTTTTAGATACCGCAAACAGATTTCTAAATATATTAGTAATTCGTATTTGCACCTGAGGAAATTGTTTCCCTTTAGACATTTCTTAAACACTGATATTGCCACGAAATAGGCCTTCTCTATGTCACGAAAAATAGGGCGGAATATAATTCGGCGCCTCCATCATGTCACGAAAAGGTTCTGGCCTTTTCTGTGTAGTATACGCATTGCCGCAGAGGATTCGGAGGTTGGTAGAGCTAAAAGATGGGGTAGAAATGAATACCTTTATTACTCGCAAAGGGGAGAATATTGTATGGGTTTCGACCAAGGTATGCCAGTCGGGGTAGCTGCGTTGTCGGCCTAGGTGTTGCAAGGTTGCAGCGTCGAGCGGGTGGATGTTTGTCGGACTTGGCGTTGATGCAGTAGCGTCTTTCGTGCCGGTGAGGTGGTCCGGCTGGTACGGCGAGCGGTGTCTAGCGGCGGGATGTTGTCAACGGTGGCATCGGGGACGACGGCGACGGCGATCTGGACCCCAGCGGAGCGACGACGGCTACGGCAACGGTCGACGGCTGTTGGCTCCCCGGGACGGGTATGAGCCGACGTTGATTGTGGCTACTGTGAGTCTGGGACGACGACTGGTTTTTGAAACTTTCCCCTGGCCTTTTATGCTAAATTATTGCTTAGATGTGCCACATAAAGATTACAATATGTCCTACATATCCTATTAAACGGTAACACTTTCGTAAATAAAATGATTACATTGTTAGTTACGTAAATAACATGACACACATCATTTGTGCGGATCTAGCATCGTTTAATGTTCTTGACCTAGTGACTGTCGCAATTCGCTGAATCTGTGTTTTCACATTACGTGGAGTGTTTACGAATTCCTTGTTACATTTAAAGTTTTAAATACCTTATTTACTATCGCGACAATATAAAGAAACGTTTGTGCGATACTCTCGTCCTCTCCCAATTCACTTACTGTACCCCGATTTATCATCCTGCTATTGACGTTGTTACAGTTAACAGAATTCAGATAATACAGAATTCTTGCCTCAGATATGTTTACAGAATCAGGAAGTTTGATCACATTTCCCATAAATTAGTCGAATCAAAATGGCTCAACATGAAGAACCGCAGAGAGTTACAAATCTCATGTTTATTCCATAAAATTATTCTATGTAAAACCCCGCCTTATTTATGTGATAAAATTCGCTATCGTTCTGATGTAAATAATAGGTGCTTTCCTTTTGCCAACTTATGTGAGCTGAGCGAAGCTGAAGTGCGCAAACAAACTCACTGTCGTAATTGAACGCTCTAGAAAAGTTCGTTACGTATAATCACTGTATTTCGTGTAATTGTGTCGATATAAACGACATTTTAAAAATTATATGGGTAAATGATTTTCAAAATTGTCAGTTAAATACGCGTTTGCAAATTTTTATGAAATCACATGTATCAAAATTACCCCTTCCTAAGTGAGCGCCAAATCTCAATACTGAGTTGACTTCAAACGTAGTGCTTGAGCGGCAAGAGGGGAGATCGAAACCTCAGTTCAAACTCACTTGTTCGTGCTAAAAGGAACGACATTTATATGATCTGAAATGAGCATATCTGAGATTTGTGGCAAAAGGAATGCAGCTAATGTAACCACTCGATTTCGTGGGTTCATATCACCATCACCACACAAAACTTCACTCTATAAACGATCTTTCACATACGCAATCTACACAAAATATAATAAACTGTCATCGGATATTAAAATGTTTGATTTAATTCCTTTCAAAACGCGTTTAAAACAGAAACTAGTTTTATCTCAACAAACTTAAATACATAGTATTAGTACCAATTTTTTTTTTATTTCTCCCTTCGATTTTTTAGATTTTTTTTATGTTCGCCAGTGCACAGTGTTTGATCTATTTTTATTTTCACACATGATTAGCTTATAATTTAGTTTAGAAATTAATTTTGTTTTTTCTTTTAGTTTTAGGCATTTTTATTAATTAATTTTATATACCTAATTTGTCAAGGTTAAGTTTAGTAGTCTGCTATTAAAGCCTAGGCCGATCTGAACTTCGCCTTGTGATTGTGTAGCATTTACTTTGTCTCTTACCTTTCACTTTATTTTATTTTTTTCACTTGAGAACACAATAAAGTCGTTTATTATTATTATTATTATGTTAACCATTTATATGATAACATGTTGAGCCTGTAAGACATGACTAAGAAAAACACAAAATTACATAATTAATCATTTAATGACGTGTAGTAATTCAAGAGTTCACTAAATTGATCCTCTATTTTATAAAAAAGAGAAACTATTCGCACCCGCCAAAGAGCTGTACTTAACTTTACGGTTTATCAGGAAATCCGTCAGAGCGACAAGCGTGTGAACGGTCAATGATCGACTACCAGGATTAATTTCAACGTTTCAGGGCGTCGACCGTCAACACTAGGTTACAACTGGAATTCGGGAAAAACGCACACATCTCCACACAAGGGCTCTCTCTCAACTTTAACATTATTCCCCGGTACTAAGGCCTGATGTAGTTCTGGCCTTACAGTCCACGGCGGGAAAACGCGCACCGTAGCTTTCAGGAATGTGCCCATTATGTAACTGTACGACTGTAGGTTGTGCAATGAAAACTAAGGGAAAACGCACGAAGTTCTCACCTCACAGTTCACTGGGGAAAAACACACCCAGTACATTTCATTCATTAATCATATTAGCATTCCCCGGCTATGATCCGCCATAGCCATTTCATACATTAAACATATTATCATTCCCCGGCTAGGATTCGCCATAGCCATTTCATACATTAATCATATTAACATTCCCCGGCTAGGATTCGCCATAGCCTTGATAAGTTAGCATTGGCCGGCTAGGATTCGCCATAGCCATTTCATATATTAATCATATTAACATTCCCCCGGCTAGGATTCGCCATAGCCTTGATAAGTTAGCATTCCCCGGCTAGGATTCGCCATAGCCTTGATAAGTTAGTATTCCCCTGCTAGGATATGCCATAGCCCGCTGTAGGCGGTGCAATGGGAACCAAGGGATAACGCACGAGGTTCCCTCCTCACAGTCTACTGGGGGATCGCCACCCAGTAGGTTTCAGGAATCTAATCACTAGACTTGATAAGTTAGTATTCCCCGGCTAGGATTCGCCATAGCCTGCCGTAGGTGGTGTAATAGGAACCAAGGGATAACGCACGGGGTTCCCTCCTCACAGTCTACCGGGGGATCGCCACCCAGTAGGTTTCAGGAATCTAATCACTAGACTTGATAAGTTAGTATTCCCCGGCTAGGATTCGCCATAGCCTGCCGTAGGTGGTGTAATAGGAACCAAGGGATAACGCACGGGGTTCCCTCCTCACAGTCTACTGGGGGATCGCCACCCAGTAGGTTTCAGGAATCTAATCACTAGACTTGATAAGTTAGTATTCCCCGGCTAGGATTCGCTATAGCCTGCCGTAGGTGGTGTAATAGGAACCAAGGGATAACGCACGGGGTTCCCTCCTCACAGTCTACTGGGGGATCGCCACCCAGTAGGTTTCAGGAATCTAATCACTAGACTTGATAAGTTAGTATTCCCCGGCTAGGATTCGCCATAGCCTGCCGTAGGTGGTGCAATGGGAACCAAGGGATAACGCACAAGGTTCCCTCCTCACATTCTACTGGGGGATCGCCACCCAGTAGGTTTCAGGAATCTAATCACTAGACTTGATAAGTTAGTATTCCCCGGCAAGGATTCGCCATAGCCTGCTGTAGGTGGTGCAATAGGAACCAAGGGATAAAGCACAAGGTTCACTCCTCACAGTCTACTGGGGGATCGCCACCCAGTAGGTTTCAGGAATGCCACGACCGTAATTGTATGACTGTAGGTTGTGCAATGAGAACTAAGGGAGAACGCACGAAGTCCTCGCCTCACAGTTTACTGGGGAAAACACACCCAGTACAATTCAGTAATGCCATGCAACGACTCGCCCGGACAAAACAGGTCAACAAACAATTAGCTAACTCTATTCATGACTGCACTGTCTTTTAGCTATCTGATTGGCAAATTATTACCGACTGTTCATGTAGCGATATTAATATGTCAGCAATGTGAAAATGTCTAACAAGTTTAAACTGCATCAACCCGTAACCTCCTGCAGCTAGCGAGCGATCTCGAACGCACTTCTGCACCACACTCTTGCAACAAGAATAATGCCAGGATACTCCTGCGCTCTTATTCGATTACCCAACTTGTTATCTTAAAAACACTTTTGCACGTAACATTATCCGAGCGCGCCTGCAGTTATTTTTGCTAGTTATGCAGCTCATTACAATATTCTGCGCTCTTAGGTAACAGCATTAGTACAACCATTCAACGCATTCCTAATTAAACTTTCCGTTATTATTAATCAGCGAAGCGCCCAAAATCACCATAATAAACATCGGAAAAAAATAATCGTCTTACAAGCTTTTTCGAATCGACTTTTAATTTTGTCTCATTTTACGAAAAAATAATCTTGACGTTAATCAATGTCAGTTGAAAATGTGTAAATTTGTTATAACACAGTTTTTTCTTAATACAGTAGACCTCGGGTTATAGCGAACCTCAAGAGACCATCAAAATCGGTTCGTTATATCCGAAGTTCGTAATAAGCGATAATGCCACAAATATAGTGAAAAATGACGAGACTTGAAATGTAGTTCGTTATAAGCGGTGGATCGCTATAGCTGTGGCTATAGCCGAGGCCGTGTTGCGGTCGTTTTAGTAAAATAATTGTTTTAAGGTTACATTTTTGTGCGTCGGCGCAGCGTTGCACCTCGGGCATTTTGATCTCTTATCGATCCTCTTTACTCGATCCGACTTTCGCCGGGTCGATTGATTGTTCAGTACTGGCCATGTTTGGTTAATTTTCGCTGTTGGAACCTGAATGTTCTACTTCTGATGAACAACACCTGTTTTGATTTTGGTGTTTCGCAAGTTTTGAAAGGCGATTGTCTGTTGAAAGCCGTTTGATACGGTAAGTTGCTTTCATCGTGTTTAAGATGGCCACCGTGTGCACGCTGAGTATTTATTTTGTAGGCTTTCTTTATCGTACCTTGGATTTTGTCGTGCCCTCGTCGACAGGCGACATCGTCCTACTTGGACAAACCCCTTCGTCACCGCGGCAATTTCTCGCTGGGAATGTACCAGATCCGTGACGTCATTTGTGTCCGCGACGTCATGACTTGATCGAACAGCTGGCGCCAGTGGTTGACCTCCAGGTACTTGACAGTGTATTTACTACTTAAATTCGTCTGTTGACATTTTAATTGTTGTGGCATGAAGCCTACGTAATCCATTTCGTTATTTGAAAAGATTTTAACGTCATTTTTCCGCGAGTTAATTTAAGCCTGCCTTGTGGCATTGTTTTAGTCATTTAATTAAACTTGTGTGATCTTATACATGTCGGTCCCTCAGACTCGACTCTTGTAAATTTGTTTTAGTACCAAGTGCATGTATTTTTTGCACTTTATAACCGTTATCGATTCTGTAAGGTTTATTGGAATTCCAGAAAACTACCTTTACACTTTAACTTGTCATTTAATTTACGTTGCATATTGTTGTTTATTCATGTTTGGTCCTCCAACTTTTGGAGCGACGGATGTCATTGTTCGCGTTCAGACGACCACAGCAGCTGAGTTGCTAACTCAGGAATCGTTTGTGATTGGCTCACATTAAAATAATAGCCAATCACAAACGACTGCTGAGTCAGCAACTCAGCTACTGGTCGTCTGAACGCGACCATTCACTCGTATTTAATTGCAACTTATCACACGTGTCACATTCCACGTTACATTCTTTCTTTTATCAATAAAAGCAAGTGTGTGTACATCTTTATTTTGTCGTTTATTTTGGCGAATGAGAATTAGGGACGGCCCTGCTGGTCTAGTCAAGGGGTCACTGGGTGTATTGTGCTCTTGGTTGGGATTTTACTTGGCTGGCGCCCTTAAATATATTTTGCAAGCTCGACTAACGTTTCACCTTCGACACCGCTCTCCGCTGATCTGTATTTCGAGCTGGCTGAGCCAAGAGACTGTCTGTTCCGTTTAAGACTCTTTAACCGTTCTCCTGTTCGGGGACAGACGCTGCAGTCCACCGATAGGTAAATCTGTTTCTGCAGGTGAGTTTTTGCTTCATGATTTATGTTATTTTCAGAGTGCTATGAATGTCAACAAAATTGCCTTTTAGCTTTTAAAATTTATATTCCTGATTTATATTCCGATTTCCTGATAGAAGACAGCCAAATGCAAAGACTTTTCGTAAATTAAAGGAAAGATTTGAAAGAACAGGCAGTGTTGCAAATGTTATTTCTAATAATATTAACTTACATGGTACCCTAAAAATGACAAAAGTCATGAAGCAAAATGAAAACCAGAATTATCTCACAAACCCTAGGTTTTAGGTATAGGACTTTGTTTAGCAAAAAGATAGCAAATTTAATTGTACATCGGTTGATTATTATAGGTATGGGATGTTCCATAAGAAAAACTTGAAATATTTCACTTCTAAATTCAGCAGAAAAAACTGCCAGTCATCAACAAACTGCGTAGTCCTCAGGTTTGTTTAATATAGTGTTACTTAGCTTAAAGCATGTGTAATTACACGCTGATAACTGATAATGAAGACTCTTCTATTAAACAAGTTAAAAGCAATTTAGTAAGGGTCTGCATTTAAGATGTTTCTTGGTTGACGGCATTTATCTTAGTAAATAGTAAATTTACGTATAGAAATATGTTAATAAAATATTTTCCAAATTAATAGATCTATCAAAAATAATATATAGGGCATTCCATTTGAAATATTAAAGGTACTTGCTGGCACCTGTAAAATAAACACTCTGTGTAATTGCAAATAAATTTAGCGTATAGAGTTTTTTTATTAGAGGATGATAGCGTTTGAAATTTTTTTCTGTATTAAATGGTTTAGACACCAGAAAAGAAAACCACACTCGGTGGACACGTGGTATATAAAATGTGTTTCATTTCTCATCTACACACACCTGTAGTTTTTATATTTATTAACGGATCGATTTCAAATTTTCGCCAGATGAACATCCTCTTAAAACACACATTTTTCCATTTTGAAACCTTTTGTATTGCAAGCCATGACTTATTGCGATTTAATAGAAAGTCGAAAAAATTAAGAAAACATAGTAGCGACCACAATTTTCCGAAATTAATTGATTGTCAAAGTGACACTCGGATTAAATTAAATTAGATTAAATTGTAGATTAAATTGAAATTCTACTTTTTTAATAATTAAAAATTAAAATTTTTCAACCAAATTTGGTAATTGGGGTTATTTCGTAATTCTAAACAACTTTTTCTAATAACTTTTTTTGGTCAAACAAGGCCTACTATGTTTTCTTAATTTTTTCGACTTTCTATTAAATCGCAGTAGGTCATGGCTTGCAATACAAAAGGTTTCAAATTTGAAAAATGTGTGTTTTAAGAGGATCATCTGGCGAAAATTTAAAATCGATCCGTTAATAAATATAAAAGGGTGTGTAGATGAGAAATGAAACACATTGTAGTATACAGTGTACATTATATAGTGTACACAATATACTTTGTAGGTATATTGTATCTGTACATAATATAGTATGATAAAAAATTATATTGTATATTGAATATTTATACAAACTCTAGGATATTAAGAGTAAATATCCTTTTCCGAATTTGGGAAATATAATATTCAGTATATTATATACAAATTGTATATAATGTACAATTTGTATATTATATACAAATACACTTTCAGTTAAACTTGGTTTTAACAATCACTGTTGCTAGCCGACATAAACATAACGCGTACTGCATGATCATGTCATGTTATCTAACTCGTGTCTAAATAAAAACCTGGTCAAGTAGGCTACGTTTAGTAATTCTGCTATGTAAATGCAATGGATAAATTCTCGATCATAACCCACTTGACCAGGTTTTTATTTAGACGCTCGTTAGAATTGAAGCTAAATTACCGAACACCGTCCTTTTTTGAATTAAAAAGGACAAAGCTATGGAACAGCTGATAAAGTGACAAATATGTTATATGTTTTATGGATTTAAGGACATTTCAAACATTTATTATAATTTTTTTTTAAATAAACTTTAATATTACTTGATTGAAACTCGTTTTATTTCATCATAAATAGCTGGTATACATTGCAATGCATTGACTCGTTCTTTTTAAAACTATATATCTTGTAGTTCTAAGTTAAAAAGAACTCGTGGTATATGCACACTGCACAGATGTGAAAAAAACTCAGTGTATTGTCACGTTCTTATTTCCCTCTTTCCTTTGTTAAGAAGAAAATGGCACATGAACAACACTACCGGGGCTGAGCTCTGCGTTTTATGCCAGTCGATGAGTTAGGCCAGGATTCTGATCGGTGACAAAAAAAAGAAAGTACCACTTATGAAATTTAATAAAGTCAGTTCAGATCAGCAAAATAGCAAGAATATGAATCACCTGACTATTTTTTCTTAACTAAATTAACCTAGGGGTGAATGAAATGATTCTTATGTGCTAAATTTCTGCGCTGACTAAAACTAAGTGTTCAGAAGGACTGATTATTTATCTGGCGAGGATAAGAGAATGGACTCACGGCAGTGTCCTTCTGGCTCCCAGGTGGTCGCTTGTGATCTGGCTTGCGAACGAAGAAAACTCTTGAAGAAATAAGGAACCAAGTTCAATCACTCTTGATTAAGGACTCAAGAGGAGTATGAGGTGGCCAAAAAAGGAAATTGTTTCTTCGCCAAACACGTGGTGCTTTCAAGGTCGCGGCGGTGATGCAAAATGAATTGGATGGCCTTCCAAAATCTCTTGTGCCTTTTAAATGCCTATTCTTTTAAAATATCTTGGTTCTGCATAGATTCATGAAATGTAAAAACATTAGAGAATAAAATTGAAAAGAAAATTACTTACATTTTTAAACCACGAGATTAATTAATTAACGATGCTGTACATGGGCAGCGAAAAATGCCAAAACAAGCGCGTGGCTCGTCCGGAGCGATACGGCCCGGTTCCAGTTTTTCTTTGGAGATGTTTTTAAATAGTGCTTAAGAAGTGGCCTATAGCGAAAGGGGTACAAAATCCCATCATGTTTGAGAGTAGTATTGGGAAGAAAATTACAACCGCGAAAATATGGAAATGAAAGAATTATTAAGATAAGAAGAAAACTTTCTCATTCTGAACACTGATACCTAAATTAACTTAATTCTACAACTAGTTAGTAATAATAACAGAACACGTGACGAAACCGTCACATTATATATATATTATATACATATCAAATATATTGTATATGTATAGAGGTACAAATAAAATGTCGTATATCGTCGTTGATACTGCAATAGGTCGTATGTCAAAAAATAGCCGTCTTGTCTACCTACTGACAAAACCTCTTAATAAGAGATTTACTGTCCGTTTCAAAGAATTTGTGATACAATTTTCATCGAACTCTTGTCTTACCGGCTTTAATTTGATTATTTAGGTTCGAATGCATCTGAAGCTGAAAACGGCTATTTTTGACATACGACCTATTGCAGTATCAACGACGATATTGTAACTACATGTATATACATATAACTCGTGTCTAAATAGAAACCTGGTCAAGTAGGCTACATTTAGTAATTCTGCTATGTAAATGCAATGAAAAAATTCTCGATCACAACCCACTTGACCAGATTTTTATTTAGACACTTGTTATATTTTAAATCAAGTATACAGTATATGTTGTTATATACTTATACAGTGTGAGTCTCTAATTTGGAATAAATTCAGTAAAGCAGACAGTTTTTTTTTTTCGGAAATATGCTCGGACACGTAAATTGCGCTCTTTTTCATCTAAGAACATTTTATACAGCGTGTCCCAAATTTGAGATATGACGTCATCGACTATTTTTTTAAATGGCAATCCTATTTTTCTATGACTATTCTTAAAGTTTATAATCAAGTTACACATGCGTACCAAATTTCAAATTTTTATTCCTTGTCATTTGAAAGATATTTAACAAACATCAGGTGCTTTCCTTTTACCACAAATCTCACTTCAGATCAGATAATCGTCATTTCCGCTAGCATGAACAAGTGAGTTTGAATTGAGATTTCGACCTCCCACCTTGCCACTCGAGCATTCCCATTGGTTGCTAAAATATCCGTTCAAACTTTCTTGTTCGTGTTAACAAAAATGACGTTTAAGTGATCTGAGATCGGAGGTAAGATTTGTGGCAAAAGGAACGCAGCTATCAACTAATTGTTTGTCAAACTGGGTTGACGTCTTATCACAATGTTATAAAAACACTTAGGTTATTAAGAACAAGTAAAAAAAGCAGCATCGCATTCGACTCGTGAGTGAGTGAGGAGATTATTAGTTTGTCGTCTTGTGATAAACACCGTTTGTTGAAAATCGGCCAAAATGCCTTACTTAACTGAAACCCACAAAATTAAAATTTTAATGATGATTGGCTACGGAGGTAGGACAAGAACACAAAATGAAGTTATTCACTTATTCAGAGAGAAATATCCTGATTTACCACCCATATCGCAAAGTACCGTAAGCAAGATTGAAAAACAGTTTCGGGAAAACGGGCATTTAAGAAAAACCAATAATAATCGTCAGAGTGCGCTCAATGAGGAGGTCAAACTTAATGTACTTCTCTCTGAAAATTGTCATGTCCCCACTAGGCAGATAGCTAGGGAAGTCGAAATTAGCCAGTCGTCAGTGGCAAGAATTTTTAAAGCGCAAACATTGCATCCTTATAAAATGGCAATCCTCCAGGAACTCACCGAAGATGATCCGGATAGAAGACTCCAGTTTTGCGAACAAATGATGGATCTACTAAACAGAAATTTTCTAAACATAGAGAACGTCCTGTTTTCTGATGAATCAACGTTTATGTTAAATGGTCAGGTAAATCGTCAAAATTGTCGTTATTGGGCAGACAACAACCCACACTGGATGAGGGAAGGCCACACTCAACATCCAGAAAAAGTCAATGTTTGGGCAGGGATTGTTGGTGATCGAGTAATAGGACCAATTTTCTTCCAAGAAAATCTCAATGGAGCGAGATATTTAGAATTCTTACAGGAAGAACTGGTTCCGAATTTGGCTACTCTGTTTCCTGATCCGGTTGAAGCTGATGTCCCAAATAGAAACATCTGGTTTCAACAAGACGGTGCTCCTCATTTTGCAAGACCTGTCCGTGAGTATCTGGATGATGTATTTCCAGGCAGATTGCTACCTACCTGAGAAGATAGGCAGTAGTTTTTACATCGGATTCGGATATTCCGATGTTGCCAGCTAACAGCAGTGGGACGGGGGGGGGGGGGTTCAATTCCAAATCGCGAAGGCCAAAACAACAAATAGGCGCCACTTAATTTTTTTTTGTACGAGGGACGGTGAAAAATTAAGAAAACACGTTACGCCCAACACACTTACAACCTATTTAGGTACAAAGATCTTCTTCAGTTACAAAACATTTATATCTAACGATTATTCAATGAATATACATCACTACAACCGACACAAAAGGAAAAGATAAGATCAAACGAGACAATTTCTACATCCTCGAGTTCGAACTCCGCATAACGCTAATTGATCTAGTATACAACAAGTTACTCTAAATATTCTAATGCCGTTGGCGACGTTAACTAGGTCGCTACATGAGTTTGCACAAAATCTCGTGCACAATCGCGGCTATTTTAAATTCACCGTATGCATATTGTTACTAATAATAATAATTAAATGGATCCGACCTGTGATTCCAACATCAATCGTCAGTCGTCGATAGTCAAGGTGGTCGTCAAACAAGCACTCCCGTGGATGGCCAGCATTAACTACATCGTAGCAAGGTTACGGCGCAGTCTTCTGATAAAGTATCGTTCCCAACAAAAGTAACTCCCAACGAAAAGCCTCTAAACAATGAAATAAAACGACCGTAAGGGTCAAATCGAAAATTGCGTCGTACAGAACTTACCCCGGCACTTTACCGAAGCTTGGGACAAACCACGAAGCACGCGGCTTTTCCTGTCTCACACGTGGGCCTATTCAGAGTCGGCAATCAGCCGTAAAAATGCACTACCATCCCTTTGATGTAATGACACACACAAACAAAATATTTAACGAAAGAACGTGCGACCCAGGAGACTGCGAGTTTCGTTCTGAAAAATGGCGCAACATTTCTCGTTTGACAGAAAAGGAACGATTATCAACAAGAGAGACACCTACAAGTTTTACCAGCGGGGAACTTCTTAGTAACAGTGAGAACCAATCAGCGAAAAGGGCAAAGATCACGAATAATACGCGCCCCGAAGTAGAACTTCGTTAAAAGTTTATCTAACTAACCACATGCGCGCGATTTTGCCCCTAAATAAGGATGGATTACTTATATAAAATGAATTTGTTTAAGTAAAGGAAGGTCCCGTTAGAGGAAATATGCTAGAACGAAGTTTTAAGCAAATTACGCCGGCGAAATACGGGTATTCCTACACTGACTGCAATGTGTACAACGACGCGGTCCAAGAAATAATCCGGCACGTCGAATTTCGCATATACAGGGCGTGTTCAGAACAGAAATGAAAACTGGACGGTGGCAATGCATATACAGGGTGTATTCAGAACAGAAATGAAAAATGAACTGTAACAAGATGGATTGGTAGAAGAGGACCCTTTGAATGGCCACCCAGGTCTCCGGATTTAACACCGCTGGACTATATACGGAATAAAAATTTGAAATTTAGTACGCATGTGTAACTTGATTATACACTTTAAGAATAGTCATAGAAAAATAGGATTGCCATTTAGAAAAATAGTCGATGACGTCATATCTCAAATTTGGGACACGCTGTATAAAATGTTCTTAGATGAAAAAGAGCGCAATTTAAAATACTAATCGACGTGTCCGAGCATATTTCCGAAAAAAAACCAGTCTTTGCTTTACCGAATTTATTCCAAGTTAGAGACTCGCACTGTATAAATTTTTGAAAGTATATGTATATGTATCTCAGATCCAAAAATAAAGTATATTACCCAACACTGGTCCGAAAGTTGTTGATAATCTAAACCGACGTCCTCTGCATCTGCCATTTTCACCCGCACGCGTCTTCCGTCTGCAAAATACACTAACCTCCTTCTTCTTTTGTTGTTGATTCTTTTTGTGATCGGCCAAAATCTCGAAGTAAGTGGATGTGTCGGTTTTCTTGTATATTTATTCATGTATTCCCAGAATTCCCTCCAATTCATGTTACTAAATTTACAATACATTCTCCCTAAGCTAATCTCCGCCAAAAACAAAAAAATCAACCTTATATAAATACACTGATTAAATCAAAACCCGACTTTTAAAAACCTTAAAGGCACTATAAACATTAAAGTAAATAAAAACTTTATCATAATAAATTAAAAGAAATTATATGTATAATTATTCCCATAAGTCCGTATTAAAAGAACCAATACTGACAAACCAAGAGCACCTTCACAAACCCTTATCGTAAGAAAAATTATTAAAAAATAAAATTCCCAATCATAAAAACAAAGATAAGAGTACAATATTAAAAATAAAGCAACCGCAACAAACTCCAAGCTTAAAAGTATTAAAAGCAAGTGTTTCCGCCCTAGACAAAAGGAAAACAACCCTATAAAATATATAAACAGAGAAGCCCTCACTAAAATTATCATTAGTTTTAATAATTTAAATTATAAAATATTGGTCTTGTAAACCAAAAATAAGAGTATCTTTTAAAACTTCAGAAAGGACCTTTCCTTCATCATTAATCTCCAAAATTAATATTTTTACATAAACTGCTTTCTGAACAAATGACAATAATATTTCTAGCATCGATATCCAACGGCATTTGAAATTAGTCGTTATCATGTTAAAGAGTTTTAAGAAAGCCTTATGTATTCAACTGGAAGATTTTTTCTACTATCGTCAAATGTATCTTGACATTTCAGTTTTGGCATAAGTTAATTTCATTTAAGCTACGACAGGTTTTACTTTTCATAGACTCCTCTAATCTAAAAAAAATATATTAACGCATTGTACATTTGTTCTTTAAAAGAATTTTACTTTTTTATACTTTTGGTATGTTCAAATGTTTTACTCTCTCCGAATATAATTTAGATAATAAATTATTTTTCAGATGTCTTGTGATGTATTTGGAAATGTGAACAATTTAATAATTTTATTAGATATGTTCTCCATGATATTTGCAGTAATAATTTAATTAATGTATGATGTTCAGATTCACGAACATTATTTGTATAAAAAAAATAGATTGCATTGCAAAAAAAAAAAAAACAATGTTTGTTGTTGTCAAAACATAAGAGCATATTTTGTATTTCGAATCGATAATAAAAAGCTTCACTTAAGCTTAGTTGTGTTTTATAACAAAAACACTGGTCCTTCAAAAACCCCAACATAATGGTCCTTCGAGCCGGATATGAACAAGAAAAAATCGTCATAGAATTTTCGCAAAAATCTTAGCATCTTCAAGCATTGACGTTTGCAGTAAGCATAATACTGCAAATACAAGTTCGACGCTGAAGTCTTCGCAAAAATCGTTCTACTTCAAGCACAAGTTCGTCGTTGAAGTCGTTGTCCCTTTCTTCAAATCATAAAGCCAGATCAGATTGCTGGAAGATATTGAAGTCAAGGTAATCGCCAATCAAAAAATTGGGCCTTCATCTTATTTGTTAGTTTTTTTTTTCGCTAGATTTGCACCAAATAATGTGTTCGGATCAATATGCCAGGTGTAAATGAACTGAACGCGTTAATTTCAAAAAGAACAACACTTAAAATTCAATTTTCGCGGTATAGAAATCAATTAAATTTTGAAAATGAATCTCGCTCTTATTTGAAACTAATGATTTCTAAAATGGAACCGATTTTAGATGACTTATTTCTGATTGACACTGCCATCGCAGAAATAGATGAAACACAAGCCGATGTAGACTAAGTAAATTCAGCATTAAGTATAATTTATGTCACTTATTCACAATAACGAATCTTTGACACCTGTCGAAAAGTTTTATTATCTAAAAGCATCATTAATTGCTGAAGCAGCCAAATTAATTGAATCGCTTGAAGTTTCTGATATAAATTATGATGTTGCATGGACAACTCTAGTCGATCGTTTTGATAATGATAAGCAGATAATAAAAAATCATACAAATGCCTTGCTTAAACTTCCTTTTGTAAATAAGTATAATATTAGAGAAACATTGGACACAGTCAAGAAAAATATTCGGGCATTAGAAGCATGTAACCAACCGGTCCACTCATGGGGAACCCTGTTAATTGCTATTATTCTTGCAAAATTTGATTTCAAATTAAATGAAGAATGGGAGACGTACGCTGCAGATCTTCGCATGCCTTCCTTCGAAGATTTAAAAAATTTTATGGACAGAAAATCAAAAATCATTGAAGCAATTAACGGAGTGCCTCATGAAAAACAAAATCGTGCAAGAAAAGAGATTAAAAAATCGTTTGTAGCGTCAAAGAAAGTTGTAAAATGTCTGATTTGTTCGCTGAATCACAAAATTTATTCTTGTCCCAAATTTTTATCATTTACTCCTGAACAACGTTTTGAAGCTGCGAAAACTAAAAAGCTGTGTATTAATTGCCTAAAAGAAGGTCACAAAGCAATCGATTGTAAATCATCAAATTGTCGTTCTTGTGATTCAAAACAATTCATTACTTCATTTCGTCACAAAAACTTTTCTCAAATATCTGCGAACAAAGCAGAGACTTCTATTTCCAGTATCGAAAGAAAGCCAGTAGGTAATGGTGAGACGGGTGCATCTACCGTTTTACAAGCAACGTCAGGATCGCAAATTATTTTGTTAACTGCCATAGTTCATATCAATGACAAGCACGGCCAACCACACAGTTGTCGTGCCTTATTAGATTCCGGGTCAGAGTCGAATTTTATAACTGAGAATTTGGCACAGAAACTTCAATTAGGTGAAACTAAAGTTCAAATTCCAGTAATAGGAATTAATGGTATCGAAAAAATTATAACCAAAACGGTATTTGCCGAAGTATCATCGCATACATGTAACTACAAATTTGAAGCCGAATTTTTAGTTATAAAAAATATCGGTAGTAGGCTGCCAACACAATCGATCACAAAACGTTCCTTCAAAATACCTCCGCATTTGCAATTAGCAGATCCACAATTTAATTTATCTAATCCTATAGATTTGCTATTGGGAGCTGAGATTTTCTATGAGTTGTTAGAACCTGAAAATTTGAAAAGAATAAATCATCCAATGTTGCAAAACACTAAATTAGGTTGGATAGTTTCAGGAAAATTGCAGACAAAAGCTAAAACTAAGTCATTAGTATGCAATTTCGTAGAATTAAATGCTCAACTGCAAAAATTTTGGGAGGTGGAAGAGGTAACTGATGTTAAACATAATTTTACGAATGATGAATTATATTGTGAAGATCATTTCAAAAATACATATTCGCGTAATTCAACTGGAAGATTTGTCGTAGAACTTGCATTGAAGCAACCATCTAGTATTTTAGGCAATTCTAAAACGGTAGCATCAAATAGATTAGCATCTATGGAACGAAAATTTCGTAAAAATTCAAAATTGGGAAACGAATATGCCGACTTTATGACTGAATACTTGAAATTGGGTCACATGAAACAGGTACATGAAATAGATGACGCAAAACAAGCGCAATTTTATTTACCTCATCACGCGGTATGCAAAGAAGATAGTTTAACGACAAAACTGCGCGTCGTGTTCGATGCTTCGGCAAAATTCACCACAGGGTTTTCATTAAATGACATTTTGTATGTAGGGCCCACCATCCAACAAGATTTATTTTCCTTAATAACTAGATTTCGTACGCATAAATACGCGGTAACTGCAGATATCGCTAAAATGTATCGTCAAGTTTTAGTAAAACCCGAGCAAACTGCGCTTCAGAAAATTCTTTGGCGTTTTAATACTTCAGACACTATAAAAGCATGGGTACTACTGACACTCACATATGGTACAGCAACAGCATCTTTCTTGGCCATAAGATGTCTTCATGAATTAGCGGCTATAGAAAAACATAATTTTCCAATAGGGTCTGGGACAATTATTCGTGATTTTTACGTTGACGATTTGATAACAGGCGCGAATTCAGTTGAGGATGCGATTCAATTGCGAAATGAAGTCAGTACGATATTATCAAAGGGTTGTTTTGAGCTTCGTAAATGGGCATCAAATGATTCTAGAATTTTAGACGGCATCGAAAATGAGGATATGCCAAACACTTTGATTAAATTTGATAACAATTCAACAATAAAAACATTAGGCATTGGATGGAATCCTGTACCTGATGTATTTACTTATTCGCGAGTAGATATTGCAGAAGATGAGAATTTCACTAAAAGATAAATGTTGTCTGAAATAGCCAAACTATTTGATCCGCTAGGTTTGATATCACCTATTACAATACGGGGAAAAATCATAATTCAACAGCTTTGGCAATTAAAAGTAGGATGGGACGAGGTGATTGAATCCAACATTCGTACTAGTTGGAATGATTTTCTCCATAGCATAAGGGGATTAAATGAATTGAAAATAAAAAGACATGTTTTGTGCGAGAGTCAACCTAATCGAATAGAATTGCATGGTTTTTGTGACGCTAGTAATACTGCGTACGGGGCATATATATACTTAAGATCGGTTGGGTCTGATGATCAAATCACTTGCAATTTATTGTGCTCCAAAGCACGCGTCGCACCATTAAAACAATTAACCATTCCGAGATTGGAACTTTGTGGTGCGCTTCTTTTGGCAAAATTAGTAAATTCTGTGACTGCTACTATTAATTTAAATTTTGAATCCATTTATTTGTGGACTGATAGTATGATAGTCCTTGCTTGGCTAAAATCGGAATCTAAATTATTTCAAACCTTTGTTGCAAACAGGACTTCACAAATTCAATCAATCACTAAGTCATCGCACTGGTATCACGTTAAAACAAATGATAATCCTGCCGATATTCTATCGCGAGGAGCCAGCATAAAATCACTAATTAATAATAACTTGTGGTGGCATGGACCACATTGGCTAATTTCAGATAGGTCAGAGTGGGTAAACTCAGAAAGTCTTTTACCACTAGCACTGCCAGAACAAAAACGTTGTGTTAATATTTCGACTAAAGTACAAAAATCATTCATCTTTGAACGATTTTCAAGTTTTAATCTCATGATCAGAGTAATATCATATTGCAAGCGATTTATTAACAATTGCAAAAATAAAGAACTTAAAATGTCAAACAAATATCTATCTGTAGAAGAAATAAACGACAGTCGTATTCTTTTGGTAAAATTAGTGCAGGCGGAATGTTTTTCTGCTGAGTTGGAAACATTATCTAAAAATAATGAAGTAGGCAAATCGAGCAAGACATACAGACTATCACCATTCATGAGTGACGGTCTTATTAGAGTTGGTGGACGTTTAAAACATTCAAATTTGAAATATTCTATAAAATTTCCTATTCTTTTGCCATCTGATCATGCATTTACAAGTTTATTAATATCTCATGTGCATTTAACAGATTTTCATGCGGGTCCGTTAGCTACACTGGCCATACTTAGAGAAAGTTATTGGGTTTTAAATGCACGCACGAAAATTAAAGCTATTTTACATAAATGCATTACCTGCTTTAGAGCAAAACCAAAAACAATTGAATATAAAATGGGTGATTTGCCCAGCGACCGGGTTACGCAGGCCCGTCCATTTTCAAAAACTGCAATTGACTATGGTGGTCCGATTTTTATAAAGCAAGGCAATTATAAAAGTAAACGTCTAGTCAAAGCATACATTGCATTATTTGTTTGTTTATCTAGTAGAGCAGTTCATATAGAACTTGTCACGGATTTGACGACTAATTCATTTTTGGCTGCACTAAAGCGATTAATGGCGCGGAGAGGTAAAATTCATCAGATATTTTCAGATAACGCAACAAATTTCAAAGGAGCTGCTCATGAATTACATGAACTATATAATTATTTTCATAATGAAACTATTAGTGAACTTATCGAAGCAACAGCCAATCAAAATATTAAATGGCACTTCATACCACCCAACTCCCCACATTTCGGAGGGCTTTGGGAGGCAGGAATAAAAGCGGTAAAGTTTAATTTGAAGCGAGTAGTTAAAAATGCCTCTTTGACATATGAGGAACTTTACACGTTGTTGGTGCAAATCGAAGCGATCCTAAATTCCCGTCCTCTCACACCTATATCTGAGGATCCCTCAGATTTCTCAGCATTAACACCTGCCCACCTTTTGATTGGTGATACATTGATGTCAAACGCAGAACCAAATATTTGTGACCTGCAGCAATCAAGATTATCGCGTTGGCAATATTTGGAACAAATACGTCAGCACTTCTGGCAGAGGTGGTCCAAAGAGTACGTGGCCAATTTGCAAGAAAGAACTAAATGGCAAAGAAACATTGGCAAAGGTGTTGCACTAGGACAGTTGGCCATCCTGCGAGAAGATAATCTGCCTCCGCTTCAGTGGGCTGTAGGTCGAATCGTCAAACTGCATCCAGGGGAAGACAAAGTAGTGCGGGTAGTGACAGTTAGAACGTCGAGAGGTGACTACAAACGCGCCACCAAGAGAATATGTGTATTACCGATAGATGAGCAAGATTAGTTATAAGTGGTTGAAAGGTATACTTTCAACGGCGGGCGGTATGTTCAGATTCACGAACATTATTTGTATAAAAAAAATAGATTGCATTGCAAAAAAAAAAAACAATGTTTGTTGTTGTCAAAACATAAGAGTATATTTTGTATTTCGAATCGATAATAAAAAGCTTCACTTAAGCCTAGTTGTGTTTTATAACAAAAACACTGGTCCTTCAAAAACCCCAACATATGATAAGAAAAGTCTTATACTGCAAAAAATATATTTTATTCTTTTCTAGATCGGTTGCGCTTAAAGCATCATCAGTAGAATTACAACAGCCTTCAAGATAAAGAATTATAATAAAATTAAATACTTAAAAGTAATATTACTTTTAATAGTAATGAGAAATAGTACTATATTTCTTTAATCAAACATTGACAAGGCTGTATCTAGAATTTTTAGAAATCGAATTAGTTCCTGTTTTGGCTGCTATTTTTCCAAATCCAGATGATCCCGACATTCCCACCGATACATTATGATATCAGCAGGATGGAGCACCACCACATTATGCAAGACCCGTGCGAGAATACTTAAACAATGTGTTTCCCAATCGGTGGATTGGAAGAGGAGGTCCAGAGAAATGGCCTGCCAGATCTCCCGATCTGACAACGTTAGATTTTTTCCTCTGGGGATTTGTTGTACAAAGAAAAGCCCAATAATTTAGGTCAATTAAAAGATCAAATTACAAGAACAATTAGAGCTGTACAGCCTGAAACTATTCGCAATGTTCTGCAAGAGTTTCAAGCTAGACTGGCATATTGCTAAGAAGTTGGTGGCAGACATTTTGAACATTTAATTTGATATAATTTTATTCATTTACAATGTTTTATATCCTAAGTTTACTTATTTTTAATTGAAATGCATTTAAGAACTTTAAAATTAAAACTCTGCTTTTCAGTTTCCATTATTAATTTTCTCAAAAATGTTCTTATGAAAGAGGTCAAAATTTTTGTAGCATCGTTTTGACAGTCACGGGGGTTATCGAATTATCAACTCAAACTTGGGGGTTGTCATTAAAAAAAATGTCAGTGACGTCATCACTCTTATCTATGACACTCTGTACATTCAGGTGCAATGCCATAGAAGGCGCACAGTGGTCCAGAATGAATTTTTAGCGCGTCAAAAATGGAAAAATTTGACACTTTGAATAAACGTAAAAATAAGGAAAATCTTTCTAATAATGTCACTTCATGTCGGTTTCATTTGTTTAGCAAACGTATGATTTTATTTACGCTTCTATGGCGCTGTCAAATCACTATAAATTTTACAAGTATCAAACGTGACTGAAGAACTGATAAGTTAAATATAAGTTTGAAAATATTTTAGCAAGTTTTATTGGGTAAATTTGGTGAAATCTTGTTATTTTCAATTTCTTTAAATAACTTCATTCAAAATCAATCGGATCTGAAGGTTTATTTACATAATTTTTTTATTTCAAATTGTTGTATTAAACCTCTACATTTGAAACTTTCAAAAGACAAGAACTAAAAATAAGATCAAATAAGATGTTTTTACGAGTTATATAATAGTAACTAGTAATTTATTTTAAAATAATTTTGCCCAATGAAGTGCTACTTTTTAAGATTTTTTCAAAATTCTCTCTTGATTTGGTTTTCGACATGAGTAAATACTTAAGGTAAGATAAGCATTTGCTGGATACTTGACGTGAAAATTTTTAAAAATAACCAGTAGAATATTAATATGCAATCATTTCTACACAACATATAAAAAAATTGCGGTGGAACCTCTCGCAGTTCATTTTTTAAATAGAAGAATCTAGTGTTTTTATAAGGTAACAATCCAAAATCAGGCAAAAATTTTTGTAGAAATAGTTATATTCTGATATTAAATCCTTGGTTTAGAAAATGTATTTAAAAGTACACAATTATGTTATTTTCACCATCTTGGAAACTTAGATGTAAAAAAATAATTTTGACGCGCTAGAATTTCATTCTGGACCACTGTGAGGCGCAATTTAAATCAAAAATTGACCTGTTTTTGGAATTTTCTTAAAAATCAATAATTTACGCTTTATACTGATTATTCCAAACTTTACACTCTCACTGTATGTGCTCTTGTGCTCTAGTATCTACCTACTAAATCGCATAGTAAATATTACGTTACTATAGTAGGTACTTCCCTTTAGAAGTAGGTGCTTGAAGTATTAGCATGTACTTCGTTTTATGCATACCACCCATTGAATTAGTCGGAGATCTAACATCTCAATGTTTTTTGAATGCTTTAAAAAGATTTATGTCCCGAAGAGGTATAGTTCAAAATATTTATTCAGATAATGGCACTAATTTTCGCGGTGCGCAAAATGAATTGAAAAAATTAGAAAATTTCTTAAACAATGATTCAGAAGTTAATAGTTATTTAGCAAAATTTAATATCAATTGGTATTTCATCGCGTCTCATTCACCTCATTTCGGAGGAATTTAGGAAGCCGGGATAAAGTCAGTTAAATTTCACATTAAACGAGTAATAGGTAAATACAGTTTTAACATATGAGGAGATGCTAACATTATTAGCGACAGTAGAAGCTTGCCTTAACTCTCGGCCACTATGTCGAATGTCTGAAGACAAAAACGACTACAACATTTTAACTCCTGCACATTTTTAAATTGGATGTACGATGACTGCATCACCTGATCCAGATCTTCAACATATACCGATGAATCGTTTGTGCCGTTAGCAACATGTTCAACATTTTTGGAAACGTTGGTCCAGCGAGTATTCTAAACCAACTTCAACAAAGAACCAAGTGGCAACGCCTGGATACAACACCCATCAACGTCGGTAGTTTAGTACTTTTGAAAGAAGCAACTCCTCCTTTACCCTGGAGAATGGGACGGATTTTACATCTTCATAAGGGAAACGACGACATCGTTCGAATTGTGACAATAAAAACTGTTACAGATGAAACAATTCGAGCTGTGAAAAACATATGTGTATTGCCAATAGAGTGAAACGTTAGATATTTAAGTATTTCAATTAAGTTATTCAATTTGTAACGTTAAATCAATTCATTATTCTTTATTGAAATCAAGATTTCAATGGTGGCCGGAATGTTAATATGTAACAAGGTATTTTCTATTATACTGAAGTATTAGAATCACGTTACCCTTAAATTTGAAATCCATAGAGATAAATAAACAAAAATTAAAAACAGGTCCTTCGAGCTTTTTCTCTCACAAAAAATTATAACACAAATTATATCACAAAATTTTATAAGACACAGACATTAAAGACTTTTGTATTTTATTTTATGTCCTAGGATATACCGTGACTTTCAAAAAGTGTGCTATAAATGGGAATTTTTTTTATGATCGGTTTTTATAAAAATTTATTGACGCAGAAGCTTCTGCATCCCTTAAAGTCAAATTGGAAAATGTCAGATGAAATTTATCTTGAACGGTATACAGCGTGGACACCGAGAAATGAAGAGAGCTTAAGAGTGAAGTACCCTTACTTTACAAGATACAGAAAAATGTCATAAGAATAAGTTGTTCAGAATTAAAAGTTATACCTAAATATGAAATTACAGCCTCCTATCTCAAAAAATAAAAAAATCACAATTTATTGTGAATCACTCTTTATACACACTACATTAGGAAATACTGGTGGGATTAAAGTGTTCACCAAAATAATATGAATAGGAAAACACGAAATTAAAACATAAATTAAAAATAAAACGTTTTAGGTATTACTTTTAATAACAAACAAAAAAACGAAGGAACAAATTTCAGGTCAGCTCGTAAACTACGGAGAATTTCTTTGAAAGAGAGAGCACCTACCTTCTTTCGATGAAACAAAATGGGCGAGAAACAGATATTAAAAATCGCAACGTGCAGATTCCACAAGCCGATTATACTTCGATGCATTAAAATGCACCGTAAAAAAAGCAGCGAAGCTCATGCTAGGCTTTCTTATCAATATAATTATAACATCTTGTCAGATGTGCAAACAAGAGCGGATTTAGGGCTGTAGTCCAGGGCCACGTTCAATCAAAGGCCCCCTTCGTTATCAAAAAATAAAACTAAAAACAATCTAAATAAAAAAATTCAGAAAAAAGAAAATATACAAAATTTTTTCATACCTAGATAAAGTTTAAAACATTGATTTGCAACAATATTGAATTTGAATAAAGTATTAAATAACAATGTTTTAATGACAATAAATAGATAATACGGCGATTGTTTTTGTTTTCTTAGTCTTTAATCTTGACCTGAGAATTAATTTTTTTTTTGTTACTAAAAGTAATACCTAAAAAGTTTTATTTTTAATTTATGTTTGATGTTTATTACGTATACAAAACCTTACGGGTAAAACATTTTTGTATTTACCAGACTTATGGTCCGTTTTCACACTCAAGCAATTTGCGCAAACGGATTTGTGTAAGCATTTGCGCATACAAATTTGCTTGTACCAATGCATGCAGTTTGCCAACCTTTTTAGCTTGTGCAAGCAAAAAAATACGTTTTCATGCAATGACTTCCTTGTGTGCACAAGCACATTTGTGCAAATTGCTTGAGCGTGAAAACGGACCATTAGACTGAGCGTGGTTTCTTTTTTCAGTTGCTGTTTTATTAAGTCCAACCGTTATGGGTTGTCGCTTTAATTGTTTATATCAGAGGTATTTTTCCAAATTACTTTTTAATTAAGATGAACCTAATTGTAACATTTACAGGCTCTGATGAAGGTGTAAAATAAAATCGAAACTGTCAGCTGATTTCATTAATTTTAGATACGTCCTAAAACCCGATCAATGTTACATTTCAAAATTCAAATCTCCAGGACGCCATTTTGTTTATTACTATTTAAGTGAATTTTGAGGAACGGTGCTGTTGTTTATTAAAAATACCAGGAAAACTGTTAATTGTGTGAAGTTTTGTTACTACGGATTTCAAAGTGCAAGGTACTTACATTTTACATTAAAAAATATATTAGATCTTTCATGGATTCATGATAAATGACTTTCATGCAACACGCTCTTTTTCGGCGATTTTTCTAGTTTAGTTAAACTTTTAACACATTTCCCCCTCAAATCCCGTGATGAATTTTATATCAATAAATAACCTATATTCTGTAGAATTAGAAATTACAAGTTTTAGCTGCTACTTTTTGCAACTTTTTTTGTATTTGAATTATTTCCTGCCGGTATCGTTCGCGCTGCATAGTAACTCGATTGGTTTATCCAAAGTTTACTAGAAGATACAGGCTCTGTTTTAAGAGTGGGGGTCGAAGTCGTCACCTAGCGAGAGAGTAGAGGCGGGCACCCGGTAACTCTCTGTCGAGGTTCTACGAATGCATGCGGGAATGTAATCAAATTATTACTTATTAACACAATGGTTGTTTTGTGTATTTTTCGTGTTCTTATACGTTATTTAAAGCGTTCCATATTGGCGGGGGTTTTGGTAAACAACCGCCCCGCGAAGAAATGAAGCGTCGATCGCGATGCTGGGTAACATGACCAAATAAGGACATGGCATCGATGTTCTAGCAAAGTTTGATTAGGCTACAGGAAACGAAAGATGAGAAAATAAACCGACAGACCGAACGTTAAGATATCTAAGCAATGATTCAATAACAGTTTTTACAGAGGAAACGCAGGGTCCTCAGCAACTAAACCAGGGCGGTCTGCGTGCATTTGGCGCAACGAACAAGTTGATTCCTGATTTTAAGGTTCGAAAGCAAATAACGCGTATTTAACTAAAGCCAAATTTCGTGGCGTTAACGGGACAAATAATAGAGAGTTTTAGCAATTTGTACGATACGGATAACTTTTGAAAATTTTTGTGCAAATCGGTTTTGATTGCAGCGGATTCCCCGAGCAGGCTCTGTACAGCTGTTTCAGGTCTAGTTGGGCCTTCATCAGCAGAACCGTAGCCCGAGAACTCCACTGCAAACCAAACCGATATGTCCTAGGGTTATTCGCCAATGCGATGTGAAAGTAATGGATATTAAAGTAGCGACATCTTTCGATCGCTTGTTGACCTGATATTTCAGTAGGATTGGCAATATCAGGTCAACAAGCGATCGAAAGATGTCGCTACTTTAATATCCAATACTTTCACATCGCATTGGCGAATAACCCTAGGACATATCGGTTTGGTTTGCAGTGGAGTTCTCGGGCTACGGTTCTGCTGATGAAGGCCCAACTAGGCCTGAAACAGCTGTACAGAGCCTGCTCTGGGAATCCGCTGCAATCAAAACCAATTTGCACAAAAAATTTCAAAATTCTCATATGCTTTGACAGCACATGGCCGCCTTGCATTGGGATGACTTATTATGTAGCGGACTGGCTTCAATTTGTCAATCCTACTGCAATATCAGGTCAACAAGCGATCGAAAGATGTCGCTACTTTAATATCCGATACGGATAACGTTTACGCTAAATGCTGTAAAAAGAGTAACGCGCTTGCTCATATATTTGTGAGCATGCGCATTAATAGTTTTGTGGCATTTAGCGTAAACGTTATCCATATCGTAAACATTGCTAGAACTCTCTAATAGCTTTAACACCTTAAAATCGGTACCTTTCCTGTAATAAAATATAACTGAAATACTGGCCCCCCGAGCACGACATTTGGGTGAATGGGTGAAGTCATTTGGGTGAACGACATTTGGGTGCAAGCGACAAACAGGTGAATGCGACATTTGGGTGAACGACAATTGGGTGAATGCGACATTTGGGTGACCGATATTTAGGTGAACGACATTTAGGTGAACGACATTTGGGTGAACGACATTTGGGTGAACGACATTTGGGTGAACGACAATTGGATGAATGCGACATTTGGGTGAACGACAATTGGGTGAATGCGACATTTGGGTGACCGATATTTAGGTGAACGACATTTAGGTGAACGACATTTAGGTGAACGACATTTAGGTGAACGACAGTTGGGCGAACGACAATTGGGTGAACGACATCTGGGTAAACGACAATTTTGGATACACAATAAGTCTGTTTATATGAAATATGAAAGATTTGTTATTTCATTTAATTATAATTGCATACTTTCAACAAAGTAATACCTACATAGTTATTTATTTTACTAGGCGCCGAGGTATCAATCTGCTAATAAATTTATTTGATGAATAACTTTACCAATCACCATGGATACTATTCATAAAATCGAGTTATTTGCCAAATAAATAACGTTATTAGGTACAGCTAACTTTAAAAGTAATGAACTAGCGAAATGGGCTAGGCGGTCGCCCGACCGACAATTTTCCTGTTAGAGCTTAACTTTAAACTTCGCTTTATTAACTAAACGTAGTTTGAAAATTAAAAGGGATAAAAAATGTACTCCAAGGGTACACCACTATAAGAATGAATGAATTGCTTTAAAATATGGCATATTTTTGATACGAAATGACATGCTCGAGCAGGCATTTATTTGTCAAGTGACGTATAGTTAGGGTAAACATTTTTATCTTTTTTTTAATTTTCCAAACTACGTTTGGTTCAAAAAATTTCTCATGTGACTCATTTAAAATTTCTATGTAGATTTATATACATATTTTACATTTGAAAAATATCGCCTTTTAAAATTCGTAATAAAAATGGGGATTTCGATGTTTCGTCGGCGGCTTTTATAAGACTGAAAAATGTCGCTCTCTCCTACATGACGTTCACCCAAACATCGTTCATCCAATTGTCGTTCATCCAATTGTCGTTCACCCAAACGTCGTTCACCCAAATGTCGTTCACCTAAATGTCGTTCACCCAATTGTCGTTCACCAAAATGTCGCATTCATCCAATTGTCGTTCACCCAACTGTCGTTCACCCAAATGTCGTTCACCCAAATGTCGTTTACCCAAATGTCGTTCACCCAAATGTCGGTCACCCAAATGTCGCATTCACCCAATTGTCGTTCACCCAAATGTCGCATTCACTATTTGTCGCTTGCACTCAAATGTCGTTCACCCATTTGTCATTCACCCAAATGTCGTAGACCCCTGGCCGGGTTGCACTGAGGGTGGCCCGGATGCGACGCAATTCGATTTATCTACCTAGGTTCTTATGAAATAAACGTGCATTAAGTCCTTATAATTACGTTCTTATAATTAATACGCGCACAACACAACACTAACATTGTTCATTGTGGCGATGTTATAACAGTTTTAATATCTACACGAGAATTTCTATCCCGCTTAAATTCTTTATTTATACAGGATGTGGCATTTAACCGGGTTTCTTCATTAACGCCGTTCCTATTGAATACATGGAAAAATGTTTTATACAAAAGTATCATCCTTTCAAGAACCACATAATTTAAAATTATTTCTAAATATACAGGCTGTCCCAATTTGGCTGTATAACTTCGTTATTTTAAATGGAACACCCTATGTTTTATGACGAATTTGAGCTTGCCAGATTATTTTAGGGTAAGTTTGATAACAGTTCCCTATACCTAAGTCCTATGGTTTTTAAGATATTAGCCTTTGTTTACGGTTTTCGGAAAATACAGATGTTACTTTTATATCGCAAAATCTTTTAACCGGACACTAAATCTCGCACTATACACTTAACGTTTCACCGTCGTTCGACAGCTTCGTCAGAAGTGAAAAATATAACACGTTGTCAAAATAAACAAGATTGTCAACGGAAACTGAAAAGGTAAATTGATTTTTTTTTTAATAAACATAAATAATTTATTTTAATAAATGTTAAAAATTGACAGATCTATCTTCTATTTAAACAATCGAGAAAACTAGAAAATGTATCGTTTAAACTCGCAAAATCTGTACGTTTGTTAATAGAATTCGAAGACATTTATATTTTACACATTTCTATAAAACGTCTTTTAAAAATATTAGACTCATAATATAAAATATTAGTGTTTTCAAAATCAAAATTATGGTTATTTTCTAACGAATGTTCAACAAACATTGAATGATTTTGATCATTTTTTTGGATATGATATTTATGTTGATCTAGACGTTTTTTTTTAATTTTGACTTGTTTCTCCTATATAACATGAATTAATTACAATTTAAACATTTAATTTCATAAACCACGTTAGGTTGTTTTAATATCGGTGTTTTTGTTTTTAAATTTGAGAAAATAATATTTACTTTTATAATTAATATAATAATAATATAATATTAATAATATAAAATAATAGTTACTTTTATAATTAATATCTCGTTAACGAAGAAAGTTAGAGTGCAAATATTGTGGTATTGTCACAAGCTAAGTGGAAGGTATCTACCGCAGTAACATAGTTTACTTTTCTTTAAACAGGGATTCAGTAAAACTATTTCCATTACGACAACAAGATATTTAATATTATTTCAAAATTTATGCAGGTGTGGCGTGCGCCTTAATTACAGACACACATTTTCTTTGCACCACCTAGTCTAATCTGATTTTTTTTTGTTCAACGTTCATAAGTTTACGTCGAAATATGTATGAGTACTTTTTTTTAATATCAAGAAATAATGTTTTTAATATAGTATATAACGGTATTAAGCCGATATGCTTGATATAACGAACGAGGATAAGTTCTATGTCCGAGGCGCCAGACGAGGCTATAAATTATCCGAGTTTGTTATACCTATGTATATCGGCCGTATGTTGTTTTATAGTTTTCGTAATACTAAATGATAAAATAGATCTTTATTTTGGCAAAAACATTCATAATAATATACTTGGATAAGTAGGCAGAATTATGAGTGTGATTTAGTTCTAACTATAGCAAATTATGAGTGTGATTTAGTTGTAACTATAACAGCGTGTGAGATACAGAGCAAATAGTAATAACGGCCGTGGCTGTTAAATTATAACGGCCACAGCCGTAATGGATAGCATAACAACCATGGAAACAATGCAGTTATAATGAAGTAACATTCAAGTATTACGAAAAAAATGTTAAAAAAAACAATTCTTAATAAATTGTTGTAAAATCTTGTCGTAGGTATGATAACAAAATAAAATATGACATAAAAATTAAGTATGTAATCGAAACACAACTACTTTTCCCTATTAAAAATCAGTCCTAAGTTAATATTTTACTACGCCAACGAAGATCTTAACCTTAACAAAATATCGGACATGAAATCTATACACGTTCGACCGATTCAGAAAATCCGAAAATCCCGAAAAGGAAGCAAATATTCTTTACTTACTATCTATCTGGCGCTGTTTTCTTTCTTTTCAAAAAATATCACAAAACACCCGCTTCAGCACTCACTGAAATCGCTTGTTTATCCCTCGCCCTCTTGTCCGTCAGCAATTAACTTTTCTTTATCACGATGAAAAACTCAAGTGCTAGTTGTTTCGTTGTGTGTTCGAGTACGAAGAACGCGTGGCTAGCATGGCTTCAGTTAAAAGACATACAGCAACTCCTTTGCACTGCGTTTGTCGTGAACTGGCGCCGATAAACTGGAGGAGCTATGGTCAGAAGATAACGCGCGCAAGCGTCGGTTTTCCGCGTGTTTCAAGCTGTTTCAACCGGGATGCTGAAGTCGAAACGAAGCGCATGGTACCAACTTGCGAGAGCGCTTTTGTAAGTTTTACGTGAACGCTGAAAGTGTGTTTTAAAACTTAAATTACAACTCTTGGGGTTACGTATTGCACTTTTATAAATTTGGAACGGTTAAGCTGTAGGGTTGGGCGTATCAGTTATTTTTTGATCACCGGTGATTCAGCGACGGTTATTTCAAAATCACCGTTAAGCTAGGAGTTCGCTTGTCAGCATCGTACGCATTGCACGCAGCGAACGAATCATAAAAACTCATTCTCTTCATTATTTTAAATGTATCTGCATTCACTGTCTCGCATCAGACGGATCGCCTCTCGGCATTCTCGAGAGAGCAACTGCCATCCGTCCGATAAAGTCCGATTCGTGCGATGCATACGATACGGATAAGGCTAGGCGTTCACTTGTCCGCATCGTACGCATCGCACGATTTTATCGGACGGATGGCAGTTGCTCTCTCGAGAATGCCGAGAGGCGATCCGTCCGATGCGGCACAGCGAACATAATAAAATAATGATAAGAATAAGTTTTTATGATCCGTTCGCTGCGTGCGATGCGTACAAGTGAACGCCTAGCTTCACTTGTCCACATCGTACGCATCGCACGAATCGGATTTTATCCTGCTTATGAGAGTTATGAGTTGTTCACATCGTAAGAGGCGATCCGTCCGATGCGAAACAGTGAACGCAGATACATTTAAAATAATGAAAATAATGAGTTTTTATGTTCCGTTCGCTGCGTGCGATGCATACGATGCGGATAAGTGAACGCCTAGCTTTACTGTAAGCTCTCTGTGCTGCGCATAACGCGTTCGCATTGTAATAAGCTAATAACTGATTACGGAAAATTAGACTGATATTTACTTGACATCAGCAATATTTCGGTGATAATGTAAATAAATAGGAGTAACAACTAATACCCTTGTCGGAAACACAATAATCTGCTCTCAATAAAGACCCTGCGCAGACTGCAGACTTACTATCAACCGATAGTTTGTTCTGAATCAAGTTACGAGAAGTATGATTACGTGGCCTCTAATAATTTAATGTACAGCCACGTGTCACATTTCTCGTAGCATTTCTCAGCTTCCATAGGCCTAACGGCAACGTAGCAACGGCGATCGCCAATGAATGCTATACGAGCGTCAAGTGTAACCGGGAGAGTTAGAAGCACCAATACAGTTTTCTTTAGTCACCGGTTGCTGGTTTTATGTTATACAAGTCGCCGGTAGTTCCAGCGACCAGCGAGTAACAGCGACAAAGTCACCGGTAACGATATATCGCCCATTTCTATTAAGCTGCAATAAAATGTTATTCAATAACTTATTGCAAGCTGGGTTGCACAAAGCGTTTAAGTCAGGATTAAATTTAAGCCTATGTTAGAATGTGCCACAATATGCTGCATGTTTAAGTGCGGCTTAAATTTAATCCTGGCTTGAATGTTTTGTGCAACCCAGCCTAGATAGGTAATTTTCAATATGTAATTCAATACTTATTGAAAATATAGAATTTGCGATTTATAATTCGATGTGGCTAAACGTCCGCGGGCGGAACCATTTATTGCATTTGTATTGTATCACTGAATGTAGGCCTACTCAAAGCGGTGGGAGAATAACCTGAGATGCTGAGAAAATGCCGCGCTGTTAATATCTTTATGTGATGCTGAATGCGTAATGCGGAGTCAGAGTTGACTATAAATTTATTATTGTAAAAATTTTTAAACAATTATAATAAATGCTGCGTCTACCTTCTTGAAAACATTTCAAGGTTCTATGCTTAATTGCGTTCATCAGGTTTCTTCGGACACGAGGAGAATCCTTCAGTTCTTGAATTTTATTAACAATCCGCTGTCTTAAGTCATTTAAATCAGCAACTGATGTGATAAATATAGAGTTTTTTTTATGTAAGGCCACAAGAAAAAATCACAAACGGACCTCGGAAGTCAAGGAATTCCAGTGTTCCGACTAATAATTCTGTCTCCAAGAACTTCTTCAAAGCACCTTGCCACAGAATGCTTCCAATTTCCATCAATTTTTATATAGAAATTTACAAAATACTTGTCAAAATATTACAAAAAACTTTGAACAGCTTTCGAGTTTTGTTGACACAAGGTTAACCGTCGCGCCGTCAACTTGTCAAAGTTGAAATATAAATTAAGTTAATCACAACATACGTTCCTGACAACAAAAGCATGTCACAGTCTACTTGATCGGTTTTTTTATTGAACGCTCGTTATTTTTTTAGAATTAACATGTGCACTCGATTGCCGTATCTTCGCAAAAAATTATGTTAAAATGTTAAAATATGTACAATGCACGTGTGCGGAATATAATTACGTAAACTCACGAGCACGATCATTCCTCGAGTTTAAAAATAATGTACGTAATTATTTTTGTTGTTTTCAATATCTTTAAATTAAAAGAGAAATAAATCATTTGAATAAATTGGAAATATGAACGACATAGCAGGATCAGTGGAAAACTGAAAAACTGGTACGTGACCTTTGTACTTATGTAGATGAGTTACTTTCACACTGCGGTACTGAACATGATATGACCATTTTGAATTTATCAGTACGCGCATTTACATGCGCGCTAACAGTTCAACGCGTACTGACCGAGTCCCCCGAAACTCTTCGAATACCCCGAAATGTTGATGTTCCCCACGGTGCGGTGATTTGAATACTAAGGCTGCGCTCACACTCATGAAGCAAAAACGTTTTCGCACAAAACATTTTTGACTAATTTTGTTAAAAAGCGTTTTTTTTTCCATGCTTTAAATATAATCAGTACGGTAAAAAACCGTACGGCTTTTGCCGTGGTCTTGTCAAAGTAATTGAGTAAATTCCTACATATTGTCAGTTTCATCGTAAATGTTAATAACAATACGTAGGAATTTACTCAGTTAGTTTGACAAGATCACGGCAAAAGCCGTACGGTTTTTTACCGTACGGTCAAAAACCGTGTGAAAGGAGCGCAACGGTGGCAGCGCTTCGGAAAGCGAGATAGCAAACCATTACGTCACCCGAGGCCATCGATAACTAGAAGGCCGGAACCTTCCCCTTCCACTAACCCGCTGTGTGGGCCGACTTTTGTAATGCATATGCATGCTATTTATTGGTTTATGCTGTTTATTTCGTCACTGTGTTTAGAGTCAATATTATTTTTAAAAAGGAAAGTTTTAAAACTTAAAGGTATGTATGTATGTATGTATGCTTTCTGGTTAAAAAAAATTAACCGTGAAAGTTTCCTTCCAACTAAGTAGTCTGGAGTCTGCATTAAACGCTATTTGTAAAATTATCATTTAGTAAACATTTCTAGCTTGAAAGAAGTTGATTATTACTGTTAGTGCCGTATATCTCTGTGTTAAAGTCGGCCTATGAGGTGTGACTCATGATTCTGGAGGTTCCGGCCTTCTAGTTGTCGAAGGCCTCACGTCACCGCATACCCGCTTCTCCTTTTACACAATAGGGTACTTGCAATGGTTAAAGAATCCTATAAGTTTTATAATTTTGGAATAATATTTAGATAATATTTAACACAGGTTAAAAATGTTTCTGTAAAAAATGTAAATGTAATATGAATGAGATAATAATTATTAAAAATATGCTAATATTTAAATATAATCACATGACTAAAAAAGGGATATCATTGGTCATGACGTAAATAATTAATTGTAAACAGAGCAATATGTTATATGAGCGAGTTCGTAAATTCATCGGTTGACAGTCCTATCAAATCACGTCTTCATTAAATCATTCGTAAATCAACAAAATCAACAGAAACAAAACCAGGGGTTCTTATTTTCATCGCAAACATTACATACACAAAGAACATCTGTGACGTCACGGTGAGGTATAATACACCAGTGATGTTTTCGACATTATCTACAAAATATAACTCGACTTTAACATTATTTTCGGTATTATCAGGCATTTTTTCACAGAATGGTTACCCTTGACATTAGTTGTCACACTCGTGGATTTAAAACAATGGATGGCTAACTATAGGGATAGGAAGTGAAGCAGGTGGTACGCGCAGTCCGCCATTTGCGACCTAGGCAACGCTATCAGCTCATCATTTAAATTCATAGTAAATGTCACTAATATAAACTGTCTTTTTAAGAGTTTACAGTGTAATTAGCTGCACGTGAGGTGGATATTTATGTAATTTAAACTTCGATTTACATAAAGATGACGGTTTACTCCAGTGCGTACGGCTGCAAAAAAAAGATACAGCGCGGACAATCCTCGACAGTTTTTTGTGTAGGTGTTACATATTATCAGTGCATATGTGTTACAGGGTCGCTCAGAATGATAAAATGATGTTCTGAGTACCCATAGCTTTCATACACTAGTCAAGGATTAATGTATTAAAACATTATAACATATTTTACCTTATCCTACTCGGCCGGTTTGCCGGTTGGGTTTTTGTTCCTGCAATTCTTTGAAACACGAGGAACGTGTGAGGAACGTTAGAAGACAGTAACTGCACGGAATTGGAGGTTGACAGAGCTTTGTTTGTTTAAAATTTTTGGTTGCATTTTAGCATTTTGTTTTGGTCATTTTACTCCGGTGCATTTGCTGCTGTGTTTTGTTAATTTTAGGTTGTTAGTGTTGTAGTTTTTCTAAGAGTAGGCGGTTTTTAGTTTTAGGTAAGTTTATTACATTTTTGCTGTATAAACAAACGTTTCGCAGAACTCGTTTCCCTGTGGTTTCCATTTACGTGTACTAATTTTTAGCGTAGTGCATGTTTTTGATCAAATTGTTATTTAATGCGTTTAGGCAATTAAATAATGTGTGTTGGCTATTGATAGTTATTTTTCCCACTCCCAGCCTCCGAGTTTTAGAGCTGCCGTTGTTAAAAAAAATAAATCACGTTACAACATATGTAATTACATTTTAAAATTTACAGTCTTTTTCTTTTGGTTTCCCCTTTTGTCAAATGTGTTTCCGAATTTGTCAAATGACTTTCCAATCTGTTCAAAGTATAGTAGGCCTGCGGATTGGAAAGTCATTTGACAAATTCGGAAACATAATTGACAAAAGGGGAAAACCAAAAGAAAAAGACTGTATAACCATAATGCTGTTGTCGCGCTGTACTTTTGTGAACTGAGTGTATTCTCGTCTTGTTTTAGCTTTAGTAATAGTACGAAATTAGAGCCGCTTTCTTTTTACGTCAAAGAACGGCCCCGAGCAACACCGAAGCACTCTGCACAATACAATGCATCGTTCTTTTTACCAAGGGTTTGAATTTGGAGTAGTGTCCGACCGAAGATTCGGTTTCGGTTTCGGCCGGTTTCGGCCATAAAAACGTGGTTCGGCCAGAGTTTCAGTTTCGGCCAAAAAATACCCGAACCTTCGGTTACAACCGAAACTGCGTTTAACGCCCCTCCAAGGCGCCTTGGCAGGCCCGCCCCTTCAAGGCGCCTCGGCAGGCGTTCGACCGTGCCCCACTTAACCAATTTTCACTTCAATTAATTTTAAAGTTATAATTAATTAAGCAGTTATGTACGAATATCTTGCTAATTACTTAAAAATTTCTATTATAAGTTGAGTGAATGCAGGGAATTTAATTTTTCTGCTTTAAATGTATATTAATCTCGAACTTGACTAATTTTTCGACAATCTTTTCATGAATCTTATTGACCTACGTGGAGAAATCAAATAACAATAATACTCAATTTTAACAGTAAATGTTGAGTGAATTGAATGTTTCACAAAACTCAAAATTATAAAATGAATATTCTTTGCACTATGTGAAAAGAAAATGTTTCATTAGATTTTGTCTGTGTTGTTAACCGGACATCACTTATTATACAGTGTATCCAGGAATTGAGTTCATTATAGGTAAAACTTTTTATTTTTGAGTTTTTTCAAAATCTAGATTTTAGTAAAAGTATCTCCAACTTCCCTCGAAAAAGGTTCGGTTTCGGTTTCGGCCGAAACTGAGACAAAGGCCGAAATTCGGTTTCGGTTTCGGCGAAAAAATCGGTTTCGGTCGGACACTAGTTTGAAGTTCTAAAGCACCTTCCCCTTGCCTTTCACGTACTACCAATCACTACCAATGAACTAGGTGCACGGAACCCTAATCTGAATTTGACAGTTTGGAGAAATCTTGTCTTATTAAGTAATTATTATTAATAAGTAATTATCAACAATTATCAGACAAAATGGAAGAGTAGTATTAAAAATAACCTTGTGAGGTCTTCTTCTATAATAAGTTATTATGTATGTGCATACATTATTTATTGAATTAATAAAATATTAACTGAACTGTGAGATTTTTTTGAATCGTATTGTAGCCAATTTATTAACAATAACGTAAAAGATACAAACTTCTTGGACAAGTATTGAATAATAATATTTTTTTTATAAATCAATGCCTACTATATCTAATATTACTACATTTCCTCTTTTCCATGAAAAAGTTTTGAAAACGTTGTGGAGGTCGTCTCTCCCTTGGTGGATTTCTTCGCACCATTACCATTGAGTGATCTGCTACCCTGTCATTTTCTTGTACGCTGTGCTTATCTTCATCAGCACCGTTCACTTCAAGAGTTTTTGAGCCTGTTTCTGTATGGTCTGTATGGTATGTATGGTTTTCTATATGGTCTGTATGGTCCATGTCACTAATAGGAACATGTGGCGTACACTCGGTATTTTCTTCACGTGCAATTTCTTCACTTTCTGTTGATACTTTTGAATCTGTTATACGTGGACGTAATTGATCTGCGTGTTTGAGTTTTGAAATACCATCCACATCTACAATACAGGGCTCGACAAAAAGTCGGCATCAAATGGGAAAAATTTTTATTTCTAATTTTTCGAATAAACTTTTTACGGCAATAATTTGTTCTTGTCTGAAAACCTATTTAGCCCCTATTAGATATACCGAGTGATATTTACTTAGTTAGAAAATAACGTTTTTCGAAATTGCCGAAATCCTAATATTGTCATTTCTTGGAAATTAATCAAGATACCAACGAGATTTTTTTACTGTGTATTAGTTTTAGCTTACTGAATAATCTCAAGGCCAGAAAATAACGTTTTTTTCTTTAACATTGGCAAAAATTGAAATTTTCAATTTTTGAACTTTTCACAAAATTTCACGTATCCAAACTTAATTTTCAATTTCAAATAACTCGATGAAAACTTCAAAGATTTGTAATTGGAAGAAAAAATAAAGAATAGTATATTATTTTACGAGTTTCACAAGAAGGCTTATTGTAACACGGAACGAGTGTTACAATGCCTCTTGTGAAACGTGTAAAATATAGTATTTTTTCTACTTTGCGTCATTTATTGAAATGAAAAATACTGTCAAAAATTTGATCTCCTTAGTATATGGGGAATTTTAGTTGTAATGCGTGGCAACACTGAAAACCTTTTGTTTTAATCAAAAGTCACATTAACAAGATATTAATTTTTCTTATCCAGCTTCATTGTGAGTATTCTGTTAAGTAACAAATAAATAATGAGTTATTTTGTAAAATCTATTAAATATTTTCAATTAAAAATTGACTAAAATTTCCCCAAAAACAGTTTCACAATGAGCTTCATTGTGAAACTGTTTTTGGTGTCACAATGAGTTCATTGTGAACGCAAAATAGAAACATGTATTTATTGCTTTAGATATTTTATTATTTACCGAAAAGTAATATTTGTACATAATTGCAACGTCTTTGATGCAATATGCTTTTGAGGAGAAATATTTTTTAATAAGTAACAAGTGTAATGTCTTCTGAAAACTCTAATCGACGAAAAATTTTTTCTATATAGCATGGATCCCGAGAAAAGTGTATCAAAACAAACAGAGGGTGCGTCTACTTTGCTGACCGATCCATTAGCTACCGTTACTCGAGATATTTCTGAGCTACCAACTTTGCAACCTATGGATTCTAATAATTTCCAACCTGAAGAGCCTAAAATAGTTCGAGAAGCCCCTGAATCAAGAAGTCCCAATATTTGGTTACCATAAATAGTAACTTTCAAATATGGTCTTTCGTCATTCTCCGCATGTGAAATAATAAAGTCAATTATAGCATGAATTTTTCCATCCGATGTATCACGAGAATTATTCGAATTGTTTAAATGCGCATTGTGGATAAACCTGGTCGCTAAGTAAGGAACCCCGTTACGACCATTTATGGATTCCGCTTTCCGTTTCCCGACCGACTACACTTTTAACAATTGAAACGAGTTACATTCGGAAATCCGCAACCAAAGCAATATTTACGTCTAGGTTCTGAACAATTTCGCCCTAAATGTCCTTTCTTTCGACAATTCCAGCAAACTTTATCAGAATTTCCAACGTTTAATTCGTTAACCCTATTGGTATCAGAAGAACACGATGCCACGTAAGCTAAATCTTGTTCGAGATCAGCATTCCTCTTATAAGGAGGCTTGTAACGTTCGATGTAAGCTTTGCTTTTCTCAAGTTTATATCCGAACTCTAACAGTTCATCCATTGAATTAATAGTTGACAACGCTAAACGTTCTTGATAATACGGAGTTAAATTACGTAAGACGATTTTTAGTTTTTCTGCAGCAACTATAGGATTTGACAGTCTATCAAATAGACTCATCATAATAGCGACAAACATGCCTACACTTTCTTCAGGCCCTTGGGTTCGACGTCGTATTTCTTCAAGTAACCGGTCATTATAATCGTGTGGTTGGAATTCTTTTCGAAGTTTCTCACATAATGATGACCAATTATGAACATTTTGTTTAATAGCTCTGAACCAAATTAAAGCCTTGCCCGAAAAAAGGTCAATCGCGGATTTAAATAACTGTGACTCGTTAAGACCCCTAGCCTCACCTAGCTCATTTACTCTTTCAATAAACGCGTTTACACTTAAATCCTTCTTGTCACCGCTAAATTTCAGACCCCATTTGATAACTGGAGTAGCTTTTGGGAAAAAATTCGTATTATCGGAATTATTAATAGGAGTTGACATAATTGGTTGTAAATCATGAGAATGTGACGAACTATCTGAATCTGAATCAAGGGTCAAACTAACATCAGAATCTGATTGTTTGCCATCTGCTTTATGTTCCAGCTTGGACAAATTGGTCAAAATTTGAGTAAGTAAAGATGCACGAGTTTTTCCAGTAGCTTCTTCTGCGACTGTTATACGATTTACGCGACCCAACAAATGATTCAACTTAGAAAAAATTTTATCAAAATTTGGAGCATTCCGATCTCCTTCGAAATCATTAACTAAGGTAACTAAATCATTTAGTTTGCCTTGGGCGATAGTGATTTCCTCCCCAACTTCAAGATTATACGGAGGATAATCCACGGGCGTACCCTTCTTTTCTAAACGTATTAAATTTCGTAGACATTTCCGCATTTCATTACACGTACCCGTTTCAGAAAAACCTCTTATCAGCAACTCGTATTTGAGTTCGTCTTGAGACAAACGATTGACATTAAATTTATAAACTGAAACATTCGCCTTATGAGCCATATTTATGCATGAATTTAAAATTTTGGAAGCTAGTACATAAATTCAAATTAGAAACGAACATACAAATAAAGTGTAACAAACTAATATGACACCATCAAAGGAAGAGAAAAAGAATGTTGGGCGCCATTTTTGTAACCGGTTATTCCAAGCAACAAAGATTCACGCATTACAAAAAATATTATAGTGCAATTTCCGTAAATTGGTAAAGAAAATTGCACTGCTCCGACACCTCAGCAGGTTGGGAGTGGGGATCTTTTGCTCCTCCTTGGAGAAAACAATCTTTAACTGATGACTTTTTTTTGTTTAATGATCAAAGGAAAAGAATAACAAATAGACATCAATATTCGGAAATTCGCTTCATTTAATAAACTTGAATGTTATTTAATTGGTACATAACCAAACAACAAAATATAATACTTAAAACAAGCGTACTTATAGTAATTGACGGATTGTACAGAAATTACTGTACCGTTCAGATCTGCACGGCTCACAACATAAAAAAGGTAAGTATCTTAATATTTTATCAAAAATATTTCAGTGAATAAGAAATAAATAAATTATGAGCTTAGCTACACAAAGGTAATTATGTTTTTTTTTCCACTTTTTTTTTTTTATAATAAGATTTTACTTTTAGCTCCCGAAAATGGAGGACCCAAAGAAAAAAGGTAAACAAAAGAAAATCGAACTTATCTTAATCCAAAAAGCAAGTGGACGATCGTCCGTGTAAGTCGACCACAGCGGCGTTTCCAAAATTGTGACCGGCTTTAGCCATAAGCGCTCGGCGAAACCAGTAACCACTTTCGTGAGAAGAAAATCGGGTGAGGGACAAATCCCAGTTTCCAAAATAATAAGATGCCCACCGAAGAGAAGGGCGTTTCAGCACCAAATAACAAAAGGAACCTGAAATATTCCACTCCTATAAGTAAATCTAACAAAAACGACCCCAAATAAAAAAACAAATACTTGTATTTACAAATTATCAAATAAAAGGACAAGATAGTTATTATACCTGGTGTTGTTGGTTCCTCGTCGTCTGAAATAGTGATGAAACTTCCAAAACCTTCTAGGGAGTCGCACGTTAATTGAATCCCAAAAAAAACGTGAGTTAATTAATTCCTGCTTCCTTAATCCCATCTAGGATCGATTAAATGATTCTTAAACCTCCACTTAAATGCAACTCAACTAAATATCATGAAATCGTTTCACAAGATGCAGGAAAACTGAAGAAACATGCACACCTTCAGACGGAAAATTAGTAATGAATCCAACGCCGAAATCAATCACCGCGGAGCGAAAAACGACCCAGAAGAGTAAAATCGCCAGTTACAAAAAGTTACCGGGCAAGACAAACAAGCCGTAGATTGCGATAAATTGAAACTGCTCGCGTTTAGGAATTTTTAAATAATAAATCAACGAGAAAAGTATACAGGGTGAAATAAAATTATTATTTTCAAAAATAGAACGTAACACGCTTTTCTTAAAAAGCATGTTAATTTAACTGCTTTTCGTTTAAACATTCACCTCTAAATTTTTATCGAATAGAAAATTTCTTGCTCGCTTACGTCTCACTGTTTAAAGACGTGCGCCGCCGAACAACGAAATTATTTTCAAGAGCTTTTTTTAACGAAAACTGCTTATTGAATTGTTAACTTGTTTTGTTAATTTACTTCAAAGTTTATTAACTTGAAGCGATTTTTGTTTAACTTAGACCTTTTTATTATAATTTCGCATCAGAATAGATGGCATTTACGTTATAAGTTACGTTGTCCGTTACTGTTTTTTACTTATTTCCATAAGTTGATTAGTTATAATGTTTTCGTGTTGTCACGTCAACGTGCGGTCTCTTTTGTTGGCGAACACAATATGCTGTGCGTTGAAACAAGAGAACATAGAAATTGTTTTCAAATTGTCAGTTTTGTTAACTATACTGAGTAATCAGTTCTTGAAATTTAGTTCATATTAAAAATGCCGAATAGTAGGCCTTGGAAGTTAATATTTTAGAGACATAATTACTTTGACGCCTTCAACGCGATGCGATGTTAAAAAATATAACATTCCATTTAAAAAATTGAAAACAATTGAAAATCTCATATTAATATTCATTAATATTATTAATATTTGTTGATAATTCCTCCAACAAGCGTTGAAGCTGAAGAGCTTTTTCAACCAAAAAATAAGAAGTCGCCTAGGAGACGATACTCTTAACGCACTGATATTTTTGAGATTATACTTTCAAAAATTAAGTTAAAATACTCAATATGTATAGTTTATCTTATCATATTTATTTTGTATTTACTGGTTGCCCGGATTTCGTAGGGACAACACGGGTAACTTTTGTATTTGAAGAGATAGAAAGATGGTTAAATGAGTTTGGTTTTGTTTTGCCAATAAAAGTATTTAAATTACTGTACAAATTAATTCAAACCGCATCTAAATATCCTAAGTAACAAAAAAGTTACGGCAAATAAAAGAAATTATGAAATTTTGTTTTTTTTTTTTTTAATTTTAACCAAATTGGCCATGACAAGTAAAATTTGAAAATATATTCTCAATGAGCTCTTGATCCCGCTCCTTTTTTATTTATTTAACCATCTCGCTACCTCTTCAAATAAAAAAAATACCCATGTTGTCCCTACGAACTCCGGGCACCCTGTATATATATTTCTTTAATTTGGTTTGAAAAGTATTAGCTATTTATTTTATTATAATCAGAGGAGAAATATAGTTTATTTGGAATTTTAATAAACAATGTTTTATATTTCGAATAAATTATTTGTTGTTTCAATAATAAATTTAATTTTATTAATATTATTAATTATTTTCAAGCCCGGGATTTAATCCGGGGAAGACATAAAAAATCTCGAAATCCCGGGATCGAAAATATAGTTCGGGATTGTATTCCCTAGATGGAACTTTTCTAATTTAAACTACCTCGTAAAAATTCAAATAAAAAAGTTCGCTATTGTAGCCATTTTCCGTGAACATCAAGATTTATTAATTAAATGATTTATAAAAATAGTAGGCCTTGGAAGATAATATTTTAGGGACATAATTAATTTAACGTCCTGAACGTGATACGATGGTAAAAAAGATAACATTCGATTTAAAAAAGTTGACAACAATTGAAAATCTCGAAAACCTGACAGTCATTTGTTTTTCTGATGTTGCCATAAAATCTAGCAGGAGAGGTCCTGAAACTTTTCTAATTTAAGCTACCTCGTAAAAATTCAAATAAAAAAGTTAGCTACTGTAGCGGCTTCCCGTGAACACCCTGTATGCATAACTATGATGTGATTGCGATAACCGAAACGTGGCTGACGAGCGCAGTTGATGGTAATATTATTTCCCTTAACAATTGTACACTCTTAAGGTGTGATAGATCTGATGGCAGAAGAGCAGGAGGTGTCGCCATTTACTTAAAGAATAATCTTAAATTTTCAGTTTTGAATATTTCAGTAAATGCAAATTTTGAATACCTATGGATTAAGGTTTTTATTAGAAATACTAATGTGATTGTGGGAGTTATTTACAAGCCGCCATCTGCCGATATCTGTCTGTTTATTGAAGCTTTAGAGGACATGTCTGGATTGATGATTGATTCACATGAATTAGTAATTTTAGGTGATTTTAACATAAATCTTTTAGACGTTGATAGCCGAAACTGTTCTTTATTTAATAATTTTTGCGATTGTCTCGGGCTTAAACAAATTATTAATGACCCCACCCGTATAACTGGTACTTCATCTTCACTTATTGATTTCATCCTACTCTTATTAGATACTATGTTTATTTCCTGTGGAGTTATGCGAGATCATGCCTATATCTGATCACTTTCTTGTTTATGTTGAGTTAAACTTTTACGTATCTCCGTGTGCTCCCCATATGCATACATTCAGGGATTACTCACGTTTTGATTTTTCGCGTTTTCGAATGATTTACAGAATGTTCCTTGGAATTATGTCTACGAGACCGTAAATATCAATGACAAAGTCAGTATTTTTAATGATTTTATTTTAGAATTATTTAACAATCATGCTCCATTAAAAACTGTTGAGTTTAAAAAACATCCAGCTCCGTGGATAACTGATAACATTAAATTAATGATAGCTGTTAGAGATAAAGCCTTTAAAGCTGCGAAGAAAAAGAAAACTAGCGCTTCTTTTAATTATTATAAACAGTTACGTAATTTTACAACATCTGCAATTAGGCGGGAAAAACGAGCTTTTTTACTGTATATTTCTAACATGAAAGATTCTAAACTTTTGTGGAAATCTCGCATCTTTAAATATTTATAATAAAAAAAAAGAATAATATTACAAAGTTACCTAATAATCTGTCGGATGTAAATGACATTAATTCTCATTTCTTGGGCTTTTTGTCGAATGCGATTGCAGATGACGATTTAACAAAGTTTTATGCTGGCAATGTAATTAGTAATGCAAAATTTTCTTTTTCTTTACTTTCTGTCAGTGATATTGGTATTCTACTAAATTCTATTAAATCTCAATCTGTGGGCCTTTTATGGCATTTCGTTAAAGATGCTATCTCTTTGTTGCCCATTTTTATTACCTACCATTACACATATATTAAATTCTTGTTTGCTTGAAGGTGTATTTCCTAGTTGCTAGAAAAATAGTATTATAAAACCGCTTTCGAAAGGGAATAATCCTTCAGATTTTACCGATTTAAGACCTATATCTACGAGCCCTAACAACTATATGTTGGAACAAGCAACATTTTTCAAATAAAATGCTAGTTTACTGAATTTATAACAATTTTGTTAATTTAAACAGTAAATAAGCAACTAGCAATATTTTCAATGTTGTTTCGAATTATATTTAGAGCAAAATTAACTTTTGTTTAATTTATTCCAGTTTATTTACACATTTGATACATGAAAACACTGACAACTAAATGTTGGAACACGCATTGGTTTTTTTACTTTTCTTCAATTTCATCTCAGTGGCGCAAATGCCGCTTTGAAACAAAACAAGCCTTTGTTGTCAACAATGTCAACAATGTTTTAAATAAGCAACTAGCAATATTTTCAATGTTGTTTCGAATTATATTTAGAGCAAAATTAACTTTTGTTTAATTTATTCCAGTTTATTTACACATTTGATACATGAAAACACTGACAACTAAATGTTGGAACACGCATTGGTTTTTTTACTTTTCTTCAATTTCATCTCAGTGGCGCAAATGCCGCTTTGAAACAAAACAAGCCTTTGTTGTCAACAATGTCAACAATGTTTTAAATAAGCAACTAGCAATATTTTCAATGTTGTTTCGAATTATATTTAGAGCAAAATTAACTTTTGTTTAATTTATTCCAGTTTATTTACACATTTGATACATGAAAACACTGACAACTAAATGTTGGAACACGCATTGGTTTTTTTACTTTTCTTCAATTTCATCTCAGTGGCGCAAATGCCGCTTTGAAACAAAACAAGCCTTTGTTGTCAACAATGTTTTACGTGGTTTTACCAAGTCGTAAAGTTGACATCTTGTCTGTACCTTGTTCTGTTGTCGTCAAAATCATATAATTTTTGAAATATTGTGACAATAATGGGACGGGGGAAGCCAACTGATCGAAAAGTGCGGGAGATTATCATTCGGCAGTACCATGAAGGCTAAACAATGTTCTTTGAATATCCTTTAACGTTCCTCCATATCTACGCCACACCTACGTCACGTTATTCTAAGAATAATGCTTATCCGACGATTGTAAAATCGAGCCTTAGCGTGCAAAAGTTTTACCTTTGAATATATTCCAATTTATAGGCCAAAGAAAAGCCATTATTGACAGAAAAACAAAAAAGGAATCGTTACATTTGGGTTAAATCTAATCTTTCGTGGTCTAAAATTGACTGGCGTAAAGTCATATTTAGTGATGAAAGCAAATTTAATGTTTGCGTGGGAGATCATCGTAAACGCGTAAATCGAGAAAAAGCAGAAGCTTTCCATAAAGACTGCCTTAAACGAACAGTTAAGTTCCCACGAGGCTTTATGGTTTGGGGACGTATGTCAGCTAAGGGATTGGGCACTTTAAAATTTATTGAAGGGATTGTCAACGCAGAAAAATATAAAAACATTCTTCAAAACTTGTTGCAAAATTATATCCGAATGGAGATTACATATTCCAACAAGACGGTGCTTCATGTCACACAACAAAAACACCAAAAAAATTGTTTGGGGACAATGGTTTTAAAGTTTTGTCACATCCTTCCAGCAGCCCAGATCTCAGTTCAATAGAAATACTGTGGCATAAAATGAAACAAAATTTAAAAAACAATTCTCTACGAACACTACCTCAATTGCGCGCCAAATTACAAGAAATTTGGGATAGTTTTACACCTGAACTTTGCAAACGTCTTGTCGATACTATGCCTGATAGACTTCAGGCAGTTATTCGGGCAAAAGGAGATGTTAAGTCTTATTAAATTTGTTTCTTATTTTGTTAAATTCTACGTGTTCCAACATTTAGTTGTCAAAAGTATTGCGCTGAAAATAAATAAAAAAAAGAATTATATTAAAGCAATTGACTTTCATTGTTCAAATACACTTGCAAAAGGTCTGTTAAACATAATGACATAAATTCACAAAATCTTGAAAAAATTCGTCATAATATTTCACCGAATTCACGATTTATTTCAGATATAACTGCTTGTTCCAACATATAGTTGTTAGGGCTCGTAATCTTCCTGTTTTTTCTAAGCTGTTGGAGAAGGCCGTTTGTAAGCAAATTCGTGATTTTTTAGATGCACATAATATTTTGCCCATTTATCAGTCAGGATTTCGTCCAGGTTACAGTTGCGAAACTGCAATGGCTAATATTACAGACGATTTGTTGCGCAGCATTGATGATAATCTAATCTCGATTCTCATTTTGTTAGACTATTCGAAAGCCTTCGATACTCGTAACCACTCCCTCTTACTTATTATCTTGCGGTATGTAGGTTTCCATGAAAATGCTATTAAATTTTTTTCATCCTATTTAACTGATGAAACTCAGCAAGTTTCTTATGACGGTCACTTATCATTTCCTCTTCCTATTGTCTCCGGGGTTCCCCAAGGCAGTATACTTGGTCCTCTTTTGTACACTATTTATACGTCAAATATTACTAAATGCTTATCTCACTGTAAATATCACCTCCATGCTGTTGATACACAGCTTTATTACTCATTCAATAAAGAAAAGGTTGATGCTGCCGTTACTAGCGTAAATAAGGACTTGCGATCCCTTACTGATCTTTCTGTTAAGCATTGCCTTGGGATTAATAGTAGAAAAACTTCAGTTCTAGTGTTTGGTCGTACTAAGTCGAGAGCTTCTGTTATTAATGCTATCAAGATCATGATGTTATTCCTATTTCTGAGTCTGCCCGGGATTTAGGACTGCATCTAGAACCTAAATTACGCTTTAAGGAACATGTATCTCACTTGATCAGACAAGGCACTAGCCTTGTAATAGCAATCTTAAATTACTTTATGGTTATAAGGATTGCTTAGTTATTCCTTTGAGAAAAAAATTATGTGAATCTCTTGTACTCTCTCGCTTTAACTTTTGTTCAAGCGTTATTATCATTGCCTAGACAGTGTGGATAGAATTAGAATTCAGCGTTTGCAGAACGCTTGCTTGAGATTTATTTATAGTATTCGTAAATATGACAGAATATCGCACACACTTGTATGGGCTGGATGGTTAAAAATGTTCTATGAAATTTTATCATAAAATTATTTTTTTCAAAAAGCCGACTTATCTACAGTATGTCCCCGGATTGAGTTTACAATACGTATAATGGACTAAAAATTTTTGAATTAAGATTTCATGTTCTGCTGTTCAGGTCTGCTTGGCGTGAAATGAATTTATGTTAAATTTGACGCCGAAAGTCTTCAAGGTGGCGGAATTAACACAAGAAGAAGTAAAATCTGTATAGGTAAAGTGGTCTTCCTTTTGATTTTAGGAGAAAATTTTAGTAAAATAAAATAATTCTAATTTCAAATTAGGGAGACATACCAAATTTCAACATCCTAGAAAAAAAATTGAATTACGGAATATTAATAAATATAAATAAATAAAATATAATAAATAATAAATAAATAAATATAATAAATATCCTAGCAATATAACGAAACCCTACGCAGTACCTATGGCCACTAGTACCTATTCCGCTGTTGGGATTGGTTATTGTTTTTTATTCTTAATTCGCTCTCTGGGGCGCGAGTTCTGGGACAGTGTATATTTATACCATGATGTTTACTTTCTGTGAGGTTATTTGTCATCATCGTTATTTTTGTTAGGTGGCAGAAGCCTATCATTAGTATAACGGGTTTCCAGGGGCCTATTCCTGGAAAGTATGGAGTAGTAATTATTAGTTACAAGTTCCTTTTTATTTTGAAATATGGAGCTTTAAAATTGTTTTCCTCAAAGGAAAAGTGCTTACTAATGTTAGTATTATTAGAAAGTACTTTTCTCCTCTGAGGAAAACAATTTTAAAGCTCCATATTTCAAAAAAACAAGGAACTTGTAACTAATAATTACTACTCCATACCTTTCAGGAATAGGCCCCAGGTAGGTATATGTGTAAGAAAACTGTCTATTTCATCCAGATTCGCTATTGTGAACATAATACCTAATTATAATATATCTTGTATCACAAACTCTTTTAAACGTTTAAAAGAGTTTGTGATACAATTTTCATCGGACAAGAACCAGCTTTAATTATAATATATCTATTCAACGAAAATCAGGACATTACATATGGACATAAAATTTCTAAAAAATTGCATGAAGCATAAGGTATACCTGAAGTTCACCGACATATACATAAAACATAAAGGAAGAACTGAAACAAAAATTATACAAAAATAAAACTCCAATTACTTAAGCAAGAAATCAATAAACATTACGAAAAATTGGAAAATCTAAAACTTACAGCATCTTAGCTACATTTAAAACTTAGTCAGCATTTTAACCGCATTGAATAGGAGTTATTTGACCAAAAATTACATCAAGTACTTAACATCAAAATAGCCAAGAAGAAACAAACTTTGCATAATAAATTCACAAACCTCTTAAAAACAAGTGTAAGAACAACAACTACAACAAATAGTAATTATGTCTATGTGATAAACAAATCAACTATGTACACATTTCACAACCGATGAATTGGAATTGCTCAACAAAGGTTTAAAATTCGACTTAGAACCTACAAAACTACAATTAGCGACCTTCAGATGGCCACCCGTTATATCCCGAAAGAAGAAATCCCCATCTTCTAAGCAGAAGCATCAAGAGTAATAGCAAACTCAATAAAACAAAACAAGAAGAAAAGATCAGGAAATAAAACAACACACACCACAATTTCATTAAAAAAGAAAAAGGAATGCATGTACATGAAAGCAGATAAAGGTAACGCACAAGTTATAATAGATAAACAAGATTGTGAAAATAATGTAGAACAAATGTTGAACTCAGGCCCCTACGATAAAGTAGAGAATGACCCACTAAACATGTATGTTAATAAAGTAAACAATACCTTGCGAGAGTGTATCACATTACTAGACAACAACTTGAGAAAAAGACTACAAACAAGCAATCCAAAAATCCCTCATCTTTATTGCCTACCAAACATACATAAACCAGGAAATTCATATCGTCCAATAGTCTCGAACATCAATTCCCCTGCATATGAAATTGCAAAATGGCTAGTCAAAGAATACAGCATGTTAAAATTTGAAAATGATTTCTCTATAAAAACACTTCAGAACTCATTGGCAAATTAAATAATCTCCAATTAAACCCAAATGACAAATTAATTTCTTTAAAAAAATGTGAAATTTCTCAAGCAATGTAATTTTTCGACCTGAATATCTCGAAAACGGTTAACCTGGCGAAGATGAAACTTATAAACTTGTATAATTTTATTCGAACTTTATAGTTTTTGTTTCAGATTTCTCGAAAAAGTGACAATAAAAAAGTTATTTACTGAAATAATAACCTACTACCCTGGATATAAGCCACTGGTGAAAAATGTTCAATTTTGCCTAAGACATATCTGTCCTTTCATTTCAGTTGCCTTACATATAAAATTTTATCCCTCTGTCTTAAAGTATTATTTAAGAAAATATACTTTCCAAGTTGTCCCCTAAGGAGTTTATATCTTAGAAACGAAAAACTTTTGGATAGAGATAAATTAAGTTAAATTGCAATATTTTGATGTCCTCTATACGTAGTATAAATTATTGCCCACCTTAATTGAAAACATCTTGTAGATTGTAGGTAGCTTAAAGCTTAGAAAACTTGGACACTTGCGCTAAAATCATGTCTTATGCATCTTGTTCTTTAATATACTATAAATTTAAATGATGAGATGTCACCGGCAACGAAAACAGTAACCATTTTATAATGTTTTTGACTTTTTTGATGTTGTTATTAGTAATGCAGCTGTTAAAGAAAAATTAATGAAAAAAGGATTAATAAAGTATTAACTTTTAACTTTTACATCTTAAATAAGTCACAAGTATTGTTTCCTAAAAGTCTCTCGTTGAAAATATTATTCCTTTCTACTAAATTTGCATCGTAGCACATGCCATTTTTTCCCAAAATTAATTAAAACCGGCCTATTATTTTCCTTAATCTTCGGCCTTAATCTAAAACGTCACCAATACAATAGTCATTGAAAGAAAGCACATGTCACTTCCCCCTAACAGCGTCAGACGAATTTAATCAATTTGGTATGTGTGCGTTGACATCCTATTGCACGTGCTCTTTCTGCGGGAAACTCCGGGCGAACAATAGTAAACAAAAGTGTTCCACTTTGTGTAATTGTAAGGATACCGACTCAGAAAACGCTGCCAAACTTGACGTCTTAAATAAAATGAAAACGACAGAAATCCATTAGTTTATTGGTCGTGTGCTCTACGTGCGCGCCTTAAGGAAATTAATTGGGTTTCGTGTCTTAATTATTGCTGCCGCGTCTTTATTTCACGTCACGCGAACTTTATTAATTCGTAATAATTCTCGAAACCGGCCACCGGCTCACGAATCTTACGGGAATTGGTCTAATTTATACATTATATTGTAATTGAACGTCTCAGTTTAATTGTTCGTCGAAGAACATATTTGTCTTCTAGAGTTTAGATGGCCAAGGAATCTGCAAAATTGAGTTATTCACCTGGAACCTTGTGCTTCTTAGAAAAATCTGTAATGTTTCAGGTACTCCGGAACTCGGCCCGCCAACACCTTAAGCGAAATGTTGAAAACTTAGCTTTTCAGCGACGATAATATTCTTAAGAAATAACAACGGAAGGTTAATGCCAGGAAAATATAACAATAAAAGAAGTAAATAACGGCTTAGCTGGCAAGGAAATCTCGGAAATTAAGAAATCTCGTCTTTTTAATTACACAGCACATGTCACGACGGCTTTAACATACAGCGTGTCGCTAAATTCCATGGACATAGCTTAACCACAGACTCGAACTTAAAGTAAAATGACTTAACCCAATTTATCTACAGTATGTTATCAATTAAGGTGGCAATAATTATCCGACGTATAGACGACATCAAAATATTGCAATTTAACCTAATTTATCTATATCTATATGAGTTTTCATTTTCTTAAATATCAATGGAACGGTTTAAGGTAGAGAGTTGAAATTTTATAAGTAAGACAACCAAAATTGGGAAGTTACGCGTAAAATATTATTTTATACGTTACGGTAAATTACGCGTAAATGATGCGTAATTTATGTCACAAATGTAAAAAATGTAATAAATTCAAAAACTTGTTTTAAATATGAACGGGAAGCATTGTGGGTTGTTTGAATATTCTCAAGTTTATTAAATTGCTTATAAAAACTTATGTCACTTGGAATTTTTCTTAATGGTATAAGTGAAAAAGAAAAGCGTTTCAAGGCGGAATTCTGCAAGTTTCGAACGTCAGTTATTCGGAAGATATTGCTTTTGTTTGAAGTACTGCAAAAAGGGATAATTTTTGTAAAGTTGAATAACGCAAAAGTGGTTTACTTTAGTACTATCGTAATCAGAAAAACCGACTACACTCGAAATTTTAGTTAATTGAAGCGTGCTTTAAAATGAACTTCTGTAATTTTGACATTAATATTATTCTGAAAAATTAAATAAAAATACCACAATTAAAAGCGACCATAACCTGTAAAAATGCTAAGTGATACAGGTGTTCAGATATAGTCCGAAAAAATTATAAAGAAGGCTCTAAAGTGTAAGTTCCGTTGCACGTTGAGGTTAGTTTATTCAGATATCTCATACATTAAGTTTTGGCACTTAGCTCATTTGAACCTGACACTCTTCAATTGTGAATATCTGTATTTTATACACTTGCAAACTCATACATTTTACCTTTTGTATTGCGTTAGTTATGCTGTTTCTTAAAATAATTTCACAAATAAAATATATTACGCGGTGTAAAAAGTTATGTAATAGATAGTTTTTTACACAACGTTAAATACGTATAAATTACAAGTAATTTATGTAAAGTATGTATGCATCACGTAATTTACGCAACCAACCCTGAAGACAACTGAAATACAAGGATGGATACGTCTCAGGCAAAATTGAACATTCTTCACCAATGGCGTAGATCCAGGATAGTACGTTACTATAATTAGTAAATAACTTTTTTCTTGTCACTTTTTCGAAAAATCTGCGACAAAAACAGAAAAGTTCGAATAAAATTATATAAGAAATGAACTAAGTTCTATCTTCGGCAGATTAACCGTTTTCGATTTATTCTGATCGAAAGTTTAAATTGTTTCAGAAATTCGAATTCTTTTCAAAAAACCAAATATACCTTAACAACATTAGCTGCTATTTTACATACCTATTAAAATAAAAAGTGAGCAAATAAAAATCAAATTAGAGTTGGCGGTGCAATGTCTGTGATTAACTGAATTAATTAATGTAATACATTCATGGACTGTTAAATTTATTGGCTTTTTATTTAATCACAGACATACATTTTCTTTGCACCGCCTACTGGAAAGTTTTTGATAACCAAACACATATCTAGCATAGTTTGCACATATGCTTCAAAACCAATCTTAAATCCATATATAAACCGTAGCAACTTAATCGAAATTCAACTAAACATCTCCAACAACATCACGCGGCCGACGAAAATGACTCCTTTACCTAACGAAGTCGAAGCTGATGGTCAATCACACACTTCTCCTGGAACAAATTTTCGCGATGTTTCACGGGAAAGGATGGACCATTAAAAAACGTCGAGGACATCATCACAGCAATACATATAAACATACAATGTCTACGTAATAAGGTTGGTGTTCTTGAAACTTTCCTACTTGAATATCATCCAACGATCTTATGTTTAAGTGAACACTGGCAGAATGATGTAAGTATTAAACTTTTGAAGATAAATAACTACACACTAGTCTCTTATTTTTGTCGCGAGAAGCATAAAAACGGCGGCACCGCAATCTTTATCAAAGATTCTATCTCTCTTAAGTTTAAATATAAAGATATTATGAAACTATTAGCAGATCCTATTGAATTGTCATTCGAATGCTCAGCAATTGAAATTAACAAATCTTTGTGCATATTCACAATATACAGATCACCACATTCCACATAGGGCCAGAATTCAAAATATAAGATCAATTCAATTCAAAATATAATAAACTATAGTATTCCAAAATTGTAAATCGATTCTTAGAAGGACAGTAACTACAACCTCGCATTAGAGAGCTCAGGTAGAGCGAGATTTAAACCCTCATAGTTCGGTTCTTGAAGTATGGTTAGAGAAGAAACAGTTACGTGCGGAAATCTGTATAATTTTAAAACTTAACAATTATATATAAGTGCCTACATCTGAAAGATGGAGGAGAATATTGCTACAGGTATGTTTCCTTAATGTCAATTATTTACATTACATCGCATGTTTTAGCTGTTATCAATTAATCTAGTAAACAATCACTGATAATATTAATGCGCTACAGATTTTTTCAGTTATTGAAAAAACCCTGCGTTACCCTGTCCTAAAATTAATATTTTTACGTAGAAAAAAATTTCGTTAAACTGCTATAAGAAATAACAATTGCACATAATTGCACTTTTATAAAAAAAAAAATCTTACAGGTTACGTTCCTATGATAACGCATCGGGAATTGTATATTTTACTTCAAACACGAAAATCAACGATTGAAGATTTATGTACTTATGTGCAAGAAAAATTTAATTTAACGGATTGTGCAGAACAAACAAAAAGGCGCATTAAAAAGCGTTTAACATCATTTAAAGCAAATTATCAAAGTAAATGGAAGTCCTGCAGAAGAATGAAACCTAGATTTGAAGAACGCTATGAAAGTTGGTTGGACAAGGAAATTAGATTTTCGGATATGATACATAAGTCTGTATAATCACAAATTCAAGCTCTTCCTTCTACGTCATCGGTAGGAAGACCTAAACAAAATTTGAAGAAAGTTCAACGAAATCTAAACGAAGATATGTGCAGAAATTGACTAAGGAACATACGCTAGGAGAACTTTGTGAAGCAACCAAAATTTCTTTAAGACGTATGGGTAAAAGAGATGCTGCCACAGTGTTAGAAAATATAACTCAAACTTCTCCCTCTAGAGCCACAAAATATAAAAAGGCTTATAAAGAAATTGCAGTTAAACCCATCTCTTATACTGCAAATGAAGCACTAGCGATGATTATTCAAAACGATTTGACAAAAAAACACTATACAAACCTTAGACTTGGCGCCAAGAGAAGAAATTGTAATATATATCCCCCATATAATGAAATAAGAGAAGCTAAACTTGCAACATATCCAAACCAAGATTTTACAACAATAACAGATATTTCCGTAGAAATAGAATTACAGGAAATTGTAAACCACACAATAATCAGATTATGCAAAGTTCAAGAAGAAGTAATCCACCAAGTTTATCCAACAAGTAAGGATATTACGACCAATTTTTGTAATATGCTTAGTGCCATTACAAATATATGCTGTTGATAAGGAAAGTTGTATTAAAAAAGTTATATGGCACAATCCCAGGCCTTCATCAACGAGATTTTGTCGGCCTATAAAGATAGTATTTGAGAAAGAAACTCCACAGCTTATAACAAGTGAAGTTGAAAAAATTAATCAGCAAATTAAAACTCTTCAACCAACATATTGCTATGACATATAACCACTGGTTATTACCAGACTTTTGATGTGTCAAAAGTTTATCTTTTAACTATTTCATTAGTCTTGTGGTTTACTTAGTAGCAATTTTTCTTTTTATAATTATCTTTTGTATGTAAATAAAGTGGGACTATGTAGAAAGAGCAGCAGTAGAGATAAATAAAAATGCTAGACTTATGTTTAAACCTTTTTATTTTATTCAAATTTTTTAAATGTTTTATACAAACAATGATGTTAATAACAATAGTATCAATAACGATTATTAATTCAAGTATATTTTCTTTATTTTTATTTCAAATATCATATCTTTTTAAATAAATTTTAACTATTATTTTATTATTTATTATAAATTGTATAAATCAGTCAATCAATAATAAGTGTTAACTGTAATAAGCTAATCGCTCAATGATAAGTGTTTATTTGATGACTGTAATAAGTTATTCACTCAATGATACGTGTTCATATAATAAATGTAATAAGCTAATCGCTCAATGTTAATTACTTTTTGTGTGGAGGAAATTAAATTGTCTAGAGTTAATCACTCTGTGATGGATGTCAGATAGATGAGTATTTAAGTAATAAACTAATCGCTCAATGATAAGTGTATTAACTGTAATAAGCTAATCGCTCAATGATAAGTGTATTAACTGTAATAAGCTAATCGCTCAATGATACGTGTTCATATAATAAATGTAATGAGTTAATCACTCAATGTTAATTACTTTTTGTGGAGGAAGTTTGATTGTCTAGAGTTAATCACTCCGTGAGGGTTGTCAAATGAATGAGAGCGAATGTCAGTTCGAAGCGCTTTATATAGGCTCCTCCCCACTACGTTGGTGCTAGTTTTTTATTTTTGAAAAGCCAATGATTTATTTTATTTTTCCTTTGATTTTTATTCCATAAATTTTCAGTGAATCTTTTGTCCGTTTGTTTCGTCAATCATAAAATAATTTTCTATTTAAGATTTCATAATAAAATATTTTAACTTTGCCTTTGATTTTCTTAAATTTGAATCTAAAAATAGGGGTTCGAGGCTAAATGACGTCACGAATCCTACCTAGTTCGAGATTATCCTGTCATCTTGTTATTTGTCACAACGACGTACATGCTCGTGTCAGTGATTGTCAAATTATGTGGCTTTTTCATCATTTTGAACAAATTTAGGTAAGTTAAAACATTAGATTGAACTATTACTCAATATCAAACTTTAATTCTTTTAAACATAACAAAATATTAATTAATAAGACCTAATTTTATTGCCTCGTGTTTTTTTATTCTTAGATTTGTTCCGTTTGGCAATTTAACTAAGAACTTTCTCAATCGGCCGTTTCTATGCCTGAAATTCATATCATTTCCCTGCTTTTTATGAGTCGACATGACAGCTGTCACCGGAAAATTATCCTGGACCTTCAACATCGGCACATCAAGACTACGTCCAGAAACGTTCTGCTGCGCATCTTGTTTCCTGTCTGCCAACTCTCTAGCCTGTTCCTCGAGCCAGTTACAGAAGCTTCTTATATTATTATCAACCCATGCTTCTTGTGTAGGTGAATTTAACAACAAAATTGAAGACTCTGGATCAGACACTGTAAGATATAATTTAATTAGTATAATTTTTAATATATACTTAAATTGCCCCTCTGTTTCTGTTTTAGTTTAAGTTTTTCATCTAATGTTCGTGTTGGAAGTAAGAAAAATGGTATTCTTAAGGAATTTCTGTATGGTTCAAAGAATACACATAAAATTAAGGTATGTTACATTTTATTTGTAAAATAAATATTTAGATCTTTGTTTTATTGTTGTAGGTGAAGAATTTCCTTTGCATGTGAAGATTGGAAGTAACTCTCTGCTTATTTGAAGAATCCGAAAACTGTGTGTCCTTGTGAACATGACAATATGTTGACCTAAATGGCACAAAATTGCAAATTGCACACCAATTTCAATTAACTATGGTGGATGGGAAAGTTTGCAGTGCAGTTGCAGGAACTTCGTCACAAATATGTTATATATGCGGTGCTAAACCGAAAAAAATGAATGACACTTCCTTGAAACCAATATCTGTAAATCGCGATAAGTTCGAATTTGGCCTTTCCATTCTACACGCGTGGATAAGGTTGTTTGAACTGCATATTTCGTACCGTTTAACTATCAAAAAATGGCAAGTAAGGGGTGAAAGCGATAAGCAAGCGATGGCAAAAAGAAAAGAAGAAATTAAGAAGAAATTTAAGGTAGAAATGGGGTTAATAGTAGATCAACCGAGAGCAGAAGGAAGTGGTACATCAAATGATGGGAATACTGCTCGCCGATTTTTTCTTAATCCAGCTAAATCTGCTGCCATAACAGGTATTAATGAGGAAATAATTACAAGATTTTCTGTAATTCTTCGTACTATTAGTACGGGATATCCCATTCACTTGGAAAACTTCAATAAATATGTTTCTGAAACTATGCAGTTATACTTGAAATTATATTCTTGGTTCTACATGCCAGTAACTCTGCACAAAATATTAATTCATGGAAGTGATATTATTGAGGCTGCTATTTTACCTATTGCAATGTTTTCCGAAGAAGCCCAGGAAGCGAGAAATAAACATTTAAAGCAATTCAGAGAAAAACACGCAAGGAAATTTTCAAGAAAAGCAAATATGCAAGACGTATTAAATATGTTATTAATTTCATCAGATCCAGTCATATCTCATATCACTCCTTTTGCAGAAAAACCTTTTACATCATTAATACACGACATACAAAATCTTATCATAGCTCCCACGACATCTAAAATAGAAATCGCTTCTGAACAGAGCCAATATTTTGACCAGGAGGATGGCGAAAGTAATTAAAAAATATATAAAAATGTTACCATACAAATATTACAATATATTTTGTCTGTAAATATAAATTTGGAACTTACAAATTCGTTTTCTTTTATAAAAAAATAATAGGTAATAAATATACAATTATTAAGATCGTAGTAATTTTGTCCAGCTAGATTTCACTTCTGGCCCACTGTGCCATTCCGACTTTTCAGTATTTCTCAAACAGCTCTCTAATTCACTTAATAGCTTAGTAAATATATACACTAACGTTTTAATTTTAGGAGATCTTAATATTGATTGTCTAATGGAAACTACAAACAAAAAATTGCTGTTTGATCTATTTGAATCTTTTCAACTTCGATCATTGATAAATGAGCCAACGCGCATAACAAACACGAACAAAAGTAGTATAGATTACATCATAACAAACGGAAATGTTTTAAACTATAAAATCGTTGAACCTAATATAGCTGATCACACTGCGCAGATAGTTACTGTACATATCAAATCAAATAAAATACAACCAAACCTAAACCATGAGTATACTTCCAGGCAACAATTTAATGAAGATAATATAAATAATTTCATTAACTACCTTTCAAATACACGTTTAATCTGTAGTACTACTGATATTAATATTATTTTTGATCAATTTTGGTCTGAATTTACGTATTATTACGAACTATGTTTTCCGATTAAAAGAAAAATTTAAATTACAAATAATAATAGATTACCCTGGTTTGACAATGACTTCAAAATTTTTAAAAATGAGTTAAAACATTTAAACTGGTTGAGAAAACTTATCTCAAATGTCAACGTTGAGTCTAATTATAAAACTCAAAAAAAGAAATATCGAGAGCTAATAAATTTGAAAAAGAAAAATTCCTTTTCAAATAAAATAAGTAATGCTAAGAATAAAAATAAAACTTTATGGAACATAGTGAAAAGGCAGACTAATCAATCTAAAGTACCCTTAAATATTGTTCTGGAACAAAATAATATTAAATACACTAACCCCACGGAAGTTGCAAACTTGTTTGGAGAATACTTTACTACAACAATACCTACTCAAATTAATGATCATTTTAAAAATAATTTTAACGACAATTCTACATCTTCGCATAATAATTCAACTATGTTTTTTATGCCTACAACAGAAATAGAAATAAATAGATTAATACTTAACTTGAAAAACTCAATGGGACCGGATGGCATCTCAGTTTCTATCTTGAAAAAATGTAGCTCGTACATTTCTTCAATTCTAAGTGAAATAATCAACCTCTCTTTCTCTTTAGGTCATTTTGCAGATTCACTGAAATTTTCAACAATAATTCCTATCTTCAAAAAACTTGACCCAACCGACATTGAAAATTATAGACCCATATCACTACTAAATTCATTCTCTAAGATTATTGAAAAAGCAGCTTATAATAGAATAACAGCTTATTTAAACAAATATAACTTATTATCTCATAATCAATATGGATTTCGTGAGGGTTTTTCTACAGAAACTGCTGCCATTGATTTTGTCCAGTCCATTCGAAACGGTCTCAATTCTAAGCTTAAAGTAGCCGGCGTTTTCTATGATTTAACAAAATCTTTTGACAGTCTAAATTTTAATTTAATATTAAATAAACTAAATAACCTAGGTCTTCGAGGTACCGTTGGAAACTGGTTCGAATCTTATCTCTCATAACGTCAACTTTCTGTAAAAATTAATGAACAATATTCCGACAATTTTGATCTTACTATGGGTGTACCTCAAGGAAGTGTTCTGGGTCCATTAATTTTCATATTATTTATCAATGATTTACCTAACTATATAACGGAAGGGCAAGTATTTATGTATGCTGATGATACTACAATTTTGGTTGCAGCACCTAACTACTGTATATTGGAAGAAAAATTAAATATTATCAACAAACAATTTAACATATGGTGTCGAAAGAACAGATTAATTATTATCTATAACAAAACAGTCTGCATTGATTTCTACTATAAAATAATGAACCCCACCAATAAACTTAGCTATAATAAAATAGAAATGAAAAGTCACACTAGATTTTTAGGGCTTACAATTGACAGGCACTTATGCTGGGCCAACCATATTGACTTCGTAGCATCAAAATTAAACGGAAGTTATTATTTGATCCTGAATTTGAAAAACATCATTATTACTGAAGATCTTCTCAACATATATTTTAGCACTGTATATCCCCACATAAATTACATGATATGTGTTTGGGGTCAAGCTATAGATTTGAATAGAATTTTTATCATTCAAAAAAGGATTGTAAGACTTATATTTAATCTCTGTCTACGGGCATCCTGTAAAGAAACTTTTAAACAATATAATATTTTAACTGTCCATTCAATTTATTAATATAAACTACTGAAAATGTACATGCATACAACACCCGCATCAAAAAAAGTCTGCGTCCTGAGCATCCGAATACATCTCAATACCAAAAATCGCCGCTCTATGCTGGAATGTTTTATTACAATAAGCTACCTAAAGTTTTAAAAGAATCAAGAACTCCAACCATATTGAAAACAAAACTAAAAAAATACCTAATTAATCGCTGTTTCTATAACATCAAAGAATTCTGTTAAAATTATATTACAAATTTTGTGTCTTTTATATGTGCATTTATTTAATGCCATAGATAATCCTATGACAGAATTTATATTTTATATTAATATTTATATATTATATTATAATTTTAACGAAGACATCCATGTTAATGGCAAAAGTCGAAATAAATTATTATTATTATTATTATTATTCCTCTAATCGTTTACAACTCTTGCATAGTTTTTTGCAATTTATGAATTAAATATTTACTCTAACAATGAAATAACGGGTATGATACTCATTCTTGGGGAAAACAGAGGAAACAATTAGGCTTTACGCTTTACAAATCCAAAAACTGTTCTAAATTTTCGGTGATAATCTTCGTGCGTTTGTCACTCAATGTAGGTAGTTATAAATTCGAGGCAGTTAAATTGGGACAAAGTTACGCATTTTGGTGCTGAATAATATGCCGCTTTGAAAAATTAGAATTAGTAGTCTTGAAATATTTTCAAAAACCCGAAAGACGCAATTTCTTTCTTATTTTTTCCTACCTAGTATTGCAGGGATCGCAAGAAATTAATATATTCTAGAGACACTTTTTGGGCTCTTAACGACGGTGTCATTAGATTTTACTTAAAACGTTTCGTCTTGTTCTGACCACGATCAACTTAAGTTTTTTTTTTATTTAATAAAGGGAAATATCTGGAAACGCAAAAATTTGTTGAAAATATTAGAGCAAAGAAAAGAAGTTAAGCAGCCAATCTCGTCATTGCTGACCAACCAAACCGACTTCCAAGCAGCAATCAAAAGCGTGGAAGACAAAATGCAGTCACTACAGCAATAACTAAATAACCTAACCACGAATACCCGGGGCAGGTCAAAATCCAGGCAGCAACCCACACCTAGACAACAATCAACAGGCAGGCAATGTTCAGCAGACAAACAAAGCACAGGTACCACTACCAATTCGGCCACAATGCCCAAAAATGCACCCCATCGTCCACCACCCAGTAAACTGGAAAACTTCAACAGCGGTCACTAACGGCGGCCAGTGACCCGCAACAAACTCCACGCCGCCTGTTCATCACCGACAGAAAACTGCGACTGGAACTCTTGATTGACACAGGAGCAGATCTCTGTATTTTTCCTCTGAAAGCTCTACATGAAAAAAGAGCAGCCACTGCATACAAGTTATACGCAGCCAACAACAGCGTCATCAGTAAAGTCCGGATTTCTAGGCACTTAAAAAGACTGAATAGGCAGGCAAATAGGCAGTTAACGTCTAAGAAATAGGCGCACTTTTAGGCAGCCTAAAAAATTTAGGCTTTTCATAATTTCTCCTCTTTCGTCGTTTTATAATAAAAAATAATATTAACGCCTATTCTAGTTACCTGATCATTTATTAAGAAATCGAAGGGAGGATCTTGGGGGCTTATGGAACTGTACAAGTGAACCAAACACATGATTCGCCGTAAGGAATGTATTATAAAAACACGCTAAAGCTTGATATATAGAGACCATAAATCGACATTTAAGTCAAAAATCTAGACAGTACCTAATCTTAGAGTAGTTCGAGGAGTCAGTAACAGAGGACCACTTTACAGCTTTCCCTTTCAGAGCTTTTCTATTTTTCTATGGTACTCTAGGCGAAGGATCTTCTTTTCGTAACTATCAAATCACCCACACCAGGAATATTTAAATTGAAATACCCACTCGCAAAAAGAGGTCGATGATAAAGTTAAAGAAGAAGCAAAAAATTACAATTTTTAAATATGAACAAAGATAATTGAAATTTATCTCTGCCCACAATAATTTTATATCCGTAGATACGTATTTCGGCAGCTAAGCTGCTATCTTCAGTACAATTTAAAAAATGTAAAAAAACGTTACATGAAATCTAACAACTATCTACCTACTTACCTCCCTACCTGATCATTAGGGAGAGGCAAATATGCAAATTGTATATTTTGCAAATTTTGATTATTTTATGCGTTTTTTAAGATTATTCCATATTTTGAAGAAGTATTGCATATTTTGTCTATAATAAGAAATTTATCAACAAATATTGAAGAAGAGCGTGTACTTTCTTACCGTTAAGTCGACTAACCCTTATAATATCACAATTTTAAAGAAAATTTCAATGTGCCTCCTGAAATTATAACAAATCTGAAAATCCTTTGACTTCTGTCGACGTTGAAAGAAATTTTTCTATTCATAAATACATATACTCTGACAGAAGGCACAATTTTTTACTGGATAACTTTGAACACCATTTAGTTATTTATAGTTTTTATAATTAATTAACCATTATTTAGATTTATTTAGAGTTATTTACTTTAAGAAAATTTATCGTAATACTAAACTATTGAATAAAAAATGGATTTTTAATTATTACTACTTGTTCTATTTTAATTGCATTTTGTAAAATAATTATTGTTTTCCAGGTATTTTTTGAATAACTAAATTTTCGATACAGATTTGAACTTATTTGACTTGAATATTTTTTTAATTTCTTGCATAATTTCAATAATTTCTTCGCATATTTATGCGCATATTTTTTGCATTTTCTCTGCATATTTGCTCCTTACTGATCATACTATCTATACTACTAATAGTATCTAAAGTTAACAAAATTAAAATTAAAAAATAGTAAAGGAGACTGTGGTTTAAGAGATAATTGAAAATTATCTCCGCCCACAGTCAAAACCTACCAAAAAAAGCAAATCATATATCCATAACCTGTTGATTTGGAACTGCCCTGAAGTCAGAATTGATCAGATTCGTCTGCGTATTAATTTCTAGCTTCATAAAAGTCGCACATTTAGAAATTCGTTTTCGTGTTGATTTCGAGCTTCATCGAAGACAGAAATTCTAAAACTCTTAGAAATTCGTTCTCTTGTTGACTTGGAGCTTCATTGATGTTATAGATTTTGAAATCCGTTTTCCTGTCGACTTGGAACGGCCCTGAAGTCAGAATTGATCAGGTTCGTCGGCGTATTAATTTCTAGCTTCATAAAAGTCGCACATTTAGGAATTCGTTTTCTTGTTGATTTCGAGGTTCATCGAAGACAGAAATTTTGAAACTTTTAGAAATTCGTTCTCTTGTATTGGAGCTTCATTGAAGTTATAGATTTTGAAAATCAGTTTCCTGTCGATTTAGAAGTGCCCTGAAGTCAGAATCCATCAAGTTCGTCTGCGTATTAATTTCTAGCTTCATAGAAGTCGGACATTTAGAAATTCGCTTTCTTGTTGATTTCGAGCCTCATGTAAGGGAGAAATTTTGAAACTCTTAGAAACTCGTTCTCCTGTTGATTTCGAGTTTCAGTGAGGTCAGTGTAGAGCGAAAATTCGTCTTTGGATTAGTTTCGAGTTTCACTGAGATCAAGATTGACCAAATTTCGTTTTCGGAGTGGTTTAGATTTTCATAGTGGTCAGAAATTTTGAAATTCGCTTTCGTGTTGATTTCGAGATTCATTGAAGCTATTGAATTTGATATTCGTTTTCGTGTTTATTTCGAACTTCATCGAAGACAGAAATTTTGAATCTCTTAGAATTCGTTCTCTTGTTGATTTGGAGCTTCATTGAAGTTATAGATTTCGAAATTCGCTTTCCTGTCGATTTGGAACGGCCCTGAAGTCAGAATTGATCAGGTTCGTCTACGTATGAATTTCTAGCTTCATAGAAGTCGGACATTTCGAAATTAGTTTTCTTGATTTCGAGCTTCATCGAAGAGAGAAATTTTGGATCTCTTAGAAATTGTTCTCCTGTTGTTTTCGAGCTTGATTGAAGTCAGTATAGAGCAAAAATTCGTTTATGGATTAGTTTCGAGTTTCACTGAGATCAAGATTGATCAAATTTCCTTTTTGGAATGGTTTCGAGTTTCATAGTAGTCAGAAATTTTGAAATTCGTTTTTGTGTTGATTTTGAGATTCATTGAAATCAGCATAGAGCAAAAATTCGTTTTCGGATTAGTTTCAAAGTTTCACTTAGATCAAGATGGATCAAATTTCGTTTTCGGATTAGTTCCGTTTAGTCAGAAATTTTGAAATTCGTTTTCCTATCACAATTTTTACAGATCACAAGCCACTGGTCTTTGCATTTAAACAAAAATTACACCCAGGCAATTCAGACACCTCGACTTCATCTGTCAGTTCTCAACAGACATCCAACACGTTTCCGGAACAGACAACTTTGTCGCTGACACACTCTCAAGAATAGGGTCAATCTCCAAGATCATCAACTACGATATGTTAGCAGAAAGGCAACGCAGCGATGAAGAGTTGCCATCCCTGTTAGACAATAAGTCCACCAGTCTTGTCTTAAAGCAAATCCAGATCCCAGACACACCTGTCTCATTATACTGTGACCTATCTACCAACATAGCTTGCTACCTACCTGAGCGAATAGGCAGAAGTTTTAACACCGGAGCGGAATATTCCGGTGCTGCCAGCCAACTTCAGTGGGACGGGGGGGTTCAAATCCAAACCGCGAAGGCCATAACCAAAAATAGGCGCCACTTAATTTTTTTGTACAGGGAACGGTGAAAAATTAAGAAAACACGTTACGTCCAAAACACGTTGATTTAATCAACCAATCACAAGAACATAAACAAATAAGTAATAAATGGACAACAAAAGAACAAAATTATTTTACAAAATACTCATGTTTTGTCGGATCCGAACTTCGCATTAATCTATATTAAAATTAACCAAACACATAAATAAAAGTATCTCCAGTTAATTACGCGCGACAACGTTCGTCTACTTATATCCTATTTGCAAAAGAACGAACAATCATCTTTAATTCACGGAGGAGTGTACGCAATAAGTTGCATGTTTAATTGCGGCAACTTCAAAGAAATGAATCGGAAACTAAATTCACGAATTAACGCTCAAAAATAAAAATTGTAACGTTCCGACCTGTTTCTTTCCATTGATGTCCGATTCGTTTGTCGGTGTCTTTGCGGGGATGCCGCGGCGTCACTTTGTAATGTGCCGGCCTCCGCGTAGAGGGGCGAGGGAGGGAACTTCCAGCGTCGTAGTTTACAATGCACCTGCAAAATCGGATCGGACTCAACTTCCGCAAACTCCCAGTGAAAAGAATCACTCTTGATAAAAGAACTCTTGGTAAAAACTAATTCCCAACGTGAATAACTCCCAACGAAAATAGCTCTTGCTAAAAGCCTATAAGCGAAAAAAAGAAAAGCGAACGTAAGGGCCAAATCGAGAAACGCAATTCGTATCGACTTACCCAGGATTATCACCCGGACTGCCACAAGTCGCAAAATGGATGCGGCTTTCTCGTCCCCAACTGGATCAAACAGATTCGGCAGATAGCCGTTCACATGCACTTTCACCCCCTTCGGTGAAACGGGCACACAACCAAACAATTAACAAAAGAACGTGCGATCCAAGAGACGATTGAAACTTTAATGAAACGGCGGCGTACTTCTCGATCGGCGGAAAAGAAAAGAAGACTAACGAGAGAGACACATTCGATTTTACCATTGGCGGAACTTTCTTAGTAACAGTGGGAACCAATCGGCGGAAAGGGCAACTATCACGAATAATACGCGTCGTGAAGTAGACCTTTGTTATAATTCGTTCAATTCCTCACATGCACGCGATTTTGACCTTAAGTAAGGATGGATTACTTATATCAAATGAATTTGTTTAATTAAATGAAGGTCCTGTTAATGGAATATGCTAGAACGAAATTTTAGAAAAATTACGCCGGCGAAATACGGCGTATCCCTACACTGACTGCAATGTGTACAACGACGCGGTCCAAGAAATAATCCGGCATGTCGAATTTCGCATGTACAGGGTGTGTTTAGAACAGAAATAAAAAACGAACGGGAACAATGCATATACATGGTGTATTCAGAACAGAAATGGAAAATGAACTGTAACAAGCTAGACCCTTCCTCAGGCAACCATTTCAGAAGACAGCCTTCAGCAGCTTACATCACCCCGGAGCAAATGCATCAGTCAAGCTATTGTCACGAAAGGGATTTTCCAGAAAAAACACAAAGAACTTTCGGGTTGTATTCCGCGAACCAATAATTGAAACGCGAACTTGTGTAATCGAGGGCACCGCAACCGTGTCGAAATAAGTAGGTAATCGGTTCAAATTCCGCAAACGGTAGACTCAGCGGAATTTACGCTAACAAGGCCGCGCACATACGAAATCGCTGGGCGAAACACGAGGCAAGAACAAAGAAGATGCAACATGCAAACTCGCCGAAAAACGGTGTATAAAAACGCGGGCCAAAAAATTAGGAACCAGTCGTTTCCACCAGACGGACTCAGCCACTCAGGGCACTAGTGCCAATCCACGAGGGGACGCCCAACATCGCCGTCCAGCAACATTGCCGCCGCCAACGTCCAATATCGCCGTCCAGCAACATTGCCGCCGCCAACGTCCAACAACGCCGTCGCCGCCACCCACAACGTCGTCGTCGCCAGCATCAACATTGCTGGAAGCCATCACCTGCCACTGCCGCCGACAACATTGCCGTCCGTCCTAAAGGGAACAACGTGAGCTAGTCGTCACCGCAACCACCCGGACCGCATTCCTACATTTCAAGACAAACCCCCGAACTAAAATTATTTTATTCTTTTTCGTGAATAAAGAGGTATTAATTTCTTTTTTAAACAACTGTGTTTTCAAGCTCTACCATCTACTACCATCTACCTACGCCCATATCGTGACATGGTGGAGGCTTGGGCTTTACCGTAACATGGTGGAGCCGCCCTTATCGTAACATGGTGGAGGCTTGGGCTTTATCGTAACATGGTGGAGCCGCCCTTATCGTAACATGATGAAGGCTTGCCCCTTATCGTAACATGGTGGAGGCGCCAAAAATTCCGTGCGTGTCACCATACGCGCAAAAGTAAAACCCGGACTTGTGACATGGTGGAGGCGCTAAAAGACCCAAATTAAGGAATGCCAGGTCCATACAAGACAAGAGCAAATTCAGCGAAGGAATCACCGTTTCAACCCCCGCATCGCAGTACAGAATACGGATACGAAGAAAAAGAAGTCTTTATTCCAAAAGAAGTGTTATCAAGATCACCGCCACACACACCAAGAAAGGAAACAGAGGAGGACACACACACACACCGACGGAAAAAATACAACGGAAAATTTACGAGGTAACAGACAAATTTTAGGAATTCTTACCACGACAGAAGCGACTCAGGAAACAGGAGATAATAAAGGCCAGAATAAATTAGATACAGAGCAGATCACCTCCGCAGACACCGGGAAAGAAGCCACAGGAGTAAGCATGAACGACAACATGGAATCGAGAGGCACTCAGAGTCAGGCGTCCACGGAACCCCAGAAAAATTACAAGTTGATCGTCGACCCGTTTCTAGTGAAAGGAGCTCTCATATGGTACAGATACGACGAGAACTTTCCCGACGGACAGCCGTCGACCCCTGTGATACCGAGAGATCCAAGGTCACACGTAACCAGGATACGGACAAAATTGGATCTGCCCATTCCCAGGTTCGAAATCGATACGAATTACGTGGGGGACCCACCTCCGAGTAACAGAGGCACCCACATCGAATAGGACTCCGGCCACCCCTAAGTCATATACATTATTGGAAAATTAGATAGTAAGAAATTATTTTAGATATATATAGTCAACGTTAAATATTATTAAGAATAGTTCGTAACAACATATTTATCAAGCACCGTGGACACCACCAGAATTTCAGCCAGAATATATGAAGTATTCAGCATGCAGACTTAATCCAAGCCCGGAATGTAATCATAAGGACAGAAAAACTGGGTTACGCACTACATCAAGGCTCTACAAGAGGAATGGAGTAAGAAAGAAATTGAATTAAGTTTTTCAGATATAGAAAATCCAACACCGAGTTATCTAATACAATACATCAAGCCGGCTACCAAACGTTCATGAACATGAAACGTTTGTATATGTTAGATAGCTCGATGAAGCATTGAAAAGTGAAATGCCCACACGAATCGAAGAAATTCGTCATTATCAACTTCGAAGTATGTAAGCCAGAAGAAGAATACGAGATGAAAAGTTAGCGAGAGTTTTACAGAAGAATAAAGAGGAGTTTTAAGTAATAAAAAGATGAATATATGATAGAAGATTATGAAGCAATCACCGAGGACACTTGTCAATTAGTATTATGGTTATCATGATGAAAAACTGTCGTCTCAACAAGAATTTTCTGTCTCAGTTTGGAGAAGATATTGGTAGTGCACTCCGAATTGATGGACACCGAAATCTTTGGGTACGAAGAAAATATCATGAATAAAACCAGTATTCCAGTCACTAAGGAATGTGACTCCCAAGTGACAAAGAGAATAAGAAGAAAAGAAGTTGCAACAAATTCGCGGAAAATGGATAAACCCCAACTCTGTCTCACAAAGAGAAAAGACCCTCTGGATTATGCCATGTCCTCTTTAAGACACCAAGTGGGAAAGGTCCGCATGAAGAGAAGCGAACAAGATCCAACCAATTGCCTCGCCAAGGAAAAGACCCTCTGGATCGTGCCATGTCATCCTTGAGCCAGCCAAGTTGAAAAAATACGTTCGAAAAAACGAAGATTTAGTGTATGAAGTTATAGAAGAAAGTGTGCCTACGCGAAGCACAAGAAGCAACTCAGACAAAGGTGATGTAGAAGAAAAACTAATTGCAAGAAGTATCCTCTGGCTATTCCGAAGATTCGCAGTAGCGCTCACAATGACGCCAGTCCACTGTTTCCAAGAAATACACGAAGTAACAGTGTATGTCGCTACGAGTATATTTGTCATCGGTATGATTATGTTAATTATTATTTTTATGATAAAAATGTTACTAGAGAGAAAAAAAGGAGCAAAGACACGAGAAAATAGGTGCAAATCCTCCTGCGAAACGAGGAACAAACAGCGATCACCGGCATCATCAAGGAGCAGACCCTCTGGATCATGCCAAGTCCTCCTTGAACCGCCAGGCGGTAAAGTACCGCCCAAAGGTGAATACGCGATAGAAAGAAGTAAATCAACATCGGAAAGAATATACGAAGATATAGAAGAAATCGGGGCCACAAAAAACGCTGCAGTAATCCACAAGGATTTTACCCAATCGAAGCATGGGATCCACGAGAAGAATCAAACATCATCGCAAATCCTGGCTGAAATACGAAATGGAAAAGAAGAAATAACCACGGTATAATTAAACGATTTATGTTTACGTTTTGTGTCCACAGACTATTAATAATTCAATGTCAAGTGCGCGCCGCGATTCATTAAGAGTAAGCGAAAAAACTGTAGTGAGTAGGTTATTCACGACCTGTCTTAACGAATAGACTTCGCGCACGCGACGAACGTTAGCATTGCTCAGGGACGAGCAATTTGTAAGGGAGGGGGTAATGTCACGAAAGGGATTTTCCAGAAAAAACACAAAGAACTTTCGGGTTGTATTCCGCGAACCAATAATTGAAACGCGAACTTGTGTAATCGAGGGCACCGCAACCGTGTCGAAATAAGTAGGTAATCGGTTCAAATTCCGCAAACGGTAGACTCAGCGGAATTTACGCTAACAAGGCCGCGCACATACGAAATCGCTGGGCGAAACACGAGGCAAGAACAAAGAAGATGCAACATGCAAACTCGCCGAAAAACGTGTATTTAAAGTGCGGGCCAAAATTGAGAACACAGTCCGTCACACAGACAGTCAATCGGAGTGAAGTAGTGATGGAGTCCGTCAATAGTCAGTCGGAGTGAAGAGTGATACAGTCATGTAAGTCGCTCTACCCAGTCGACTCCGTGGCCATCTACAGTACCGACGCCACGCCATCGAGACGCTCTCCTACGCCGGAACGCCATTGCATCGAGCTGCCAAAACCCTGCGCCATACCGCGACATGGTAGAGGCTTGGGCTTTCCCGTGACACTATTAACATAGAAATTCATCTGGTCCGCCATCAGGAAAAACGGTGGGAAATGGACCAAGCAGTGTTTACAATGCCAACAATCCAAAATCACTAGACATGCCCCCACACCCGTGGGAACTTTCCAACCACTTTCAGCCCGTTTCGAACACGTCCACGTAGATTTAGTAGGACCTTTACCAATCTCTGAAGGACAACTCTACCTACTAACATGCATCAACCGTTTCAGCAGATGGCCAGAGGCAATACCGCTCGAGAACATCGAAGGAGAAACAGTTGCCAGAGCTTTCTACACGCACTGGATAGCACGGTTCGGCACGCCACTAGGAGTCACGACAGATCAAGGACAGTTCGAATCTCAGCTCTTCAAAAAATTAGGAGAACTCATTGGTTTCGCCCGCATCCGAACCACAGCGTACTATCCACAAGCAAACGGCTTCACGGACAATTTTGGGTAAAACCAGAAAAAACAAACACCTTGGAACCAGCAAGTTTCGTCAACCAGCTCAAAAGGCATTTTCAAAACATCGAATCCATTAGTAATCCAAAAGACTAGTGGCGATAAAAATGCTTGAAACCGGCGCCGGCAACACGTGATCAGTACCGGCAATAATAGTCGTAACCGATGTCGGCTATGGAGGCACTTCCTAATTTTTTGATTTGAGGGTAGTATACTAAGTTGTCTCCTCATTTCTGCATTCCTCAATTTATCGGTTCTTTTTACTTCCAAAATTCATCTCAAGAATTTCACTTCCCTCTCCAGTAGCCTATTCTTTTGCTTTTTAGTAACTATGCAATTTTCACTTCCATCGAATAGTATAGCCTTGTAGACTGATAACTTTGTTTACTAACCTCTTTGTGGTTAAGAAAATGTCTATGACCGCTGTTTTCATTCTGTGGCTCAGTTCTTCTTCAAATGTTCCTCGACTGTTACTTACGTGCCCTAAGTGTTTCTAACTCTCTACTGTATTTCTGTAATTCACAGTTTATATTTTTATTAATCACATGTATTTGTAAAAAATAGCTAAAAAAAAACCATTAAATTAATTGATAATACAAATTAATTAATAATACAAATACAAATTAATACTGTTCTTCTTTCGCAGTAACCATTGTTTTTATTTTTAATCCAAATTTAGTTACTTGTTTCTTGGTTCCACATGGCTAAGTTTGTTTCTAGTTTTTGTTTTTTAATTTTTCACAAACGGTACAATATCATCGTATGTATTTTTTAATTTTGTTCCTGACTTCTCTTACTACTTCATCTTTTGAACTGCCTACTAGAATATATTGGAAACTGCGCCTTACAGATCGTTGAAAATTTGCACATGGTAATAATCGATAACGAACTATTTAAATATTTAAATATTACAAAAACTACATTAGAAATGCTTGCAAAATACAACTTGAAAACAATTTAAATAATTCAATACAATCTGTACCACATAATGAATATTATAAAATCATTGAGGGGTTAAGAAAGAAAAACTGTTTCTATTTAAAAGCCGACAAAGGTAATAAGATTGTGATTTTACATAAATCCGATTATTATGAAAGGGTAAACAACCTAATAAATAATGGTCCGTACAAGAAACTACCCCGAAATCCGTTGCCAAAGTTAATTAAAGCTGTCAAAGACACGATAAAAGAATGTCCCAATCTTATTACTAAACAAAATATATATAAGATTAATATATCTAACCCCACTGTACCCAAATTGTACGTCCTTCCCAAAATACACAAGCCAGGTAACTCGGTGAGACCAATCGTGTCCGGTATAAACTCACCCACTTACTCTCTTTCCAAATGGTTGAATAGTGAGCTCAGTGCACTTCCCAATCCTCAAGATAATTTTTCGGTAAAAAACTCAATGGAGTTTATAAATAAGATTAAAAATGTTTCTTTACAAGAAGGGGAAATCCTGATCTCTTTTGATGTTCAATCGTTATTTCCCAGTGTGCCCATACCTGAAACGCTGACTTATTTGCGGGAACTACTGACTGTTAATAATGTAGATAAAGATAGGTTGGAGGAATACGTCAGGCTCACATCTCTTTGCATGTCTCAGAACTGTTTTTAAATAAATGGTGAGTTTTTTGAACAAGTTCAAGGGACCGCGATGGGAAACTGTTTGTCACCGTTTTTGGCCAATTTATTTATGAGTAAATTCGAAAATGACGTAAGAGATGATTATCAGTATTTTCCAAGAATTTGGTTGCGTTATGTTGATGACATTTTTGCAGTTTTTGATACCAAGAAATGTAATTTGGAAGATTTTTTAAAAAAATTAAATTCAAAATTTGATAGCATTAAATTTACATACGAAAAGGAAGAAAACGGTGCGATTCCCTTTTTAGACACTCGTGTAATTAGAAACAGCAAAAATGAATTAGAAATCGACATTTATCGTAAAGATACAAATACTAGCCGGTTTATAATTAACGAATCACAACATTCTGTACAACACAAACTCGCGGCACTAAATTTTTTTAGTAAATAGATTACTCTCATTTCCACTTACTAAATTCCGATATGACAAAGAACTTAAATATATTAAAAATGTTGCGGTTCATAATGGTTATACTCCCCAAATAGTAGATAATATAATTAGGAAGATTAGCCATAGGAAACAAGTCCAAAATTCTAGCACTCTAACGGCAACTTCATCTCTAGGAAAATTTGTTAAAATGCCTTTTGATGCACTTTACACTAAAGGTTTAAATTATATTTTTAAAACTCAAAACTTACGATTAGCTTTTTCTACTAACAATACTATAAAGAATTTATTGGGAAACCCGAAAGATAAAGTTGACGTTGAACAGAAATCTGGAATTTATGAAATTAAATGTAATGAATGTGCTAATAAATATATTGGACAAACAAAAAGAAATATATTAACACGTTTTAAGGAACATTTAAGTCACTATAGGTACAATAGGTTTGAGAAATCAAGTGTTGCCCAACATATTTACAATACTGGACACAGTATTATTAAAGATAATTTAAAACTCATTAAGGCGGTATCAAATAATAGGGAATTAAATGCTTACGAAAGTATTTTTATTCAAAAAAATAAAAACAATTTAATGAATTCAGATAATGGACCAATACCTAGTTCCGTATTATTTGATTTACTCTAATTTTGTAGGTTTTATATACGGATTTATTATTATTATTATTATTATTATTTTTTTTTAATGTATATATACAGCGTGATTCAAAAGGGTCGCACCATCGCTTCGGTGTAAATACAGACCATTAACAGGAGCACAAATATGTTTTTGGAATTTTTTTGCCATGAATAGTTTTTAAGATATGAATGTTTAAAAATAACGCAAATAGGCAACGCTGCACCTTGTAGATGCACTTACAAATTTGAAATTATAGATCATAGGTACCCTCTTTTTTGTTGACAACTGCATATGCGCTGGTTTGTCAAAACGTTTGGAAATAAAATTTGACATAATAATAAATGTCAATTCTTAACTGTGGTTCTTAATATCCTACTTTCTTCAGCTATTCTAAAGTTCTTAAGTAAAAAAAATAATGAAAGAGTTGGTTGATTTGATCCAGCATCCAATGGCAAAAGTTAATACGAAGAGGAAAATCAGCTTCACACAGAGCTTGAACTTTTGTATAGTCGAAAGAATGGTAACCTTCTGTTTTTAATACATGCCGAACAACATTGTAATTTACATTTAAATATCGTCCAATATCTCGAATGCTGACGTTAGGATTGCCTTCAACGACTTGTAGAACAGCTTCCTCGACTTGGGGAGTTCTGGCGGAGCGTGGCCTACCTATCACTTCATGATACCGATGATACATGACACTTATGGTGCATGACACTGATCAAGCCGTTGAAAAACATTTTTGTCTGGATGTCTACGTTCACCGTATCGTTCAGGATAAGCTGCTGCAGCGCGTCGAAAGTTTCCACCACTCTCTCCCAGAAGAAGATACATATCACAGTAAAGTAAACATTTTGAATTTGAATAAATTCTTCAAATCAATAAAAAAATTTGACTTTCAAAATATGAACATCATTGATAAATTTTATTTGTCAGGTCACACTACGGTAACCATAGTAAAACTGAATTTTCGGTGCACCGTTGTCGGCTTTACTTCTAAAATAATGTTAACATTTCCAAAGACTTTTCCTGTTTTATTGCTTAATAAATATTATGTTTTATTAGCAAGGATAATTTTAGAGGCGTTTATCTACACCTTTCATTAATAAAAACATAAAGTTACATTATCTAATTTCTATAAAATCACCATCAGTTTTGTAACTTTGAAAGCCTATATCTTCGTAAAAAAATCATCTAGAAAATTTTTATTTACACTTTTGAGAACAAATAAGTGGGTCTGAAAACCACCTAAGTGATGGTGCGGTCCTTTTGAATCACGGTGTATATATATGTATGTGTATGTGTGTGTGTTTGAGTCAGAAATCGACCACAAGATGTCGCTTTTGTTAGGTCAAAAATCAGCCACCAGATGTCGCGACCTAAATTTTATATAAAGGGGTGTTAGAGACAGTTAAGCGCATTTGCACTGGATATGTGATAAGGAGAGGATTCTCCGAGATAAATATCGTGAAGTGCTCTTAACTTGTGGTGTGTGGGTGTGACCTGCTTTTATCTATAGCTTGCTTTTTGGCGTTTTGTGCATATATATATATTTATTTATGTGTTTGTGTATATATGTGTTTTAGTCAGAAATCGGCCGCCAGATGTCGTTTTTGTTAGGTCAAAAGTCAGCCGCAAGAGGTCGCGACTTAAATTTTATATGAAGGAGTGTTAGAGACAGTTAAGCGCATTTGCACTCGATATGTGATAAGGAGAGGATTCTTCGAGATAAATATCGTAAAGTGCTCTTAACTTGTGGTGTGTGGGTGTGATCTGCTCTAATCTGTAGGTTGCTTTTTGGCGATTTGTGCATATATATATATAGGTGCATGCATATGCATATATAGGTATATAATTTCTTTTCAGGGATAAATTCAAGCGGTATCAAATAACAGGGAATTAAATGCTTACAGAAGTTCTTTATTCGGGAGAATAAGAACCGTTTCCGGTTATTAGACCAATACTCATTGCCGTTTTATTTGATTTGCATTTTTGGTAGGTTTTGACTGTTAATATTATTGTGGGCGGAGATAATTTTCAATTATTTCTTAAACCACATTCTCTCTTTTACTATTTTTTAGTGTTAATTTTGTTATTTTTAGATAGTATTAGTAGTATAGATAATATGATCAGGTAGGTAGGTAGGTAGCTGTTAGATTCCATGTAGTTTTATATAAATATTAAATTGTACTGAAGATGGCAGCTTAGCTGCCGAAATACGTATCGACGGATATAAAATTATTGTGGGCGGAGATAAATTTCAATTACTTTTCACTGTTTGATCACAAATGTGAAGTAATATTTCTTGGATAAAAGATAAATCGTATACTTTACATAGAGCTTACAGAGAATCACAGAATTTGAAAGTTTTAAACAATGAATAACTTGATTTTTCAAACGCAAACACTGATTTTTTTCTGCACCATCTGACACCAAATAGCATTGTCTTTCGATTTTGTATAAACAAATGTTTTATTTATCTTACGATTTTCAATTTATTTATGTAAAATTTATTTCTTATTAAATGCTGATTTATAAAGTGTTACCAAAATTTTAAGAAGAGTTTGAATTTATGTTGATTGCGGTTGAAAAATCCATTCAAGTCATTCATAATAATTTTCCGAACACCCTGTATTAGCGTGGGAAATTACGGCGTACGTGCCGTCTTCGAGTTGCATATTATGGTGCAATCTTTCAACAGTTGGGTGGTGCGCTGTTAATTCAGGCATATTGCATAGCTCCATTTCACTTATCCACCCGTTTAAAATGCATTTCAACAGTAACGACTTCCATCCTCAGCGCATGTGGAGGAGCACGGCGCACAGTGGAACGATCATATGTGACTGGTCGGACATCGTTGATTTTTCAAATAATTTAGCGTTTTATTTTTACAAAATCATTACGTTTAAGTAATTTAGTGTTACAAAATTATAACTTAGTAAAATTTATTTATATGATATCAAAAAACTGTCATGTGATGATGAAATGAGAACAGAATTAGGGCACACTGTGAGATTATTGTTAATTAGTAAATTATTTTCTTTAATGAAAATTGAAAAGTGTTTTAAATGAAATATAAATATATTAAAGAAGTCACGATTTAAGAGAAACTATATTATTATAGATATATAAGAACAGAGATTTAAATGACAATTGTAGGTAATCATTATAGGCTACGAATGCAGTCATTACTGAAACGATAAGATGACGATAAGTATACAGATAAAAGTATGTGTAAAATTGAAAAAAATAAATTAGTAATTTTACATGAAAACTAATATAATTTTTTTAATGCGAAATGTACATACAATATAGGATATTTAAAACACCTTCATTAATTTATAAGGTAAATTCCTAAGTTTTTATTAAATTTTACGAAAAAAAATTCTTAATATACAGTTATAAATATGTATACTTGCGCATTAATGTAAATTTACTGTAATTATCGACGGTCACTAGCAACCATCGATAATCGCAATAAATTTATACAAAAACTTACATCAATGTAGAAGACTTATTTAAAATGGCTATACATATGCGTCAGCAGTTATTAATGTAACTGACTATGTTCTGAATGATTAAATTCACTTAGAAATCTATGAATTTTTTTCTTAAATTAAGCTGTTACATTAAATTTATGTTAGTATTAAAGCTGCCGATATTTATTATTGAATGCGTATGTACAAATCAAATGCAAAAAAACCCAAAGTTGCAGAAAGTAGCAGCTGATTTATGTATCATCCTTATAGAGTCTACTTTTAGATAGTATTATTGGTACAGCGGGGAACTGCGAGACTTTTAAGTAAAGCATGTTTTTTTATCCAAATGAAAACAAAAATGCGTCTTTGCAATTGAGCGCCAATAAAAATATTAAATATAGGACCCGAATGTCAGAAATCGATTTAATTGGATAGGAAACTATCTGACAAAGCATATATAACTAAAAAAAACACATAAATATATTTCAACTTTGAAAGAAAAAATTTAGAAAATGTCCATTTCAAATAAGCCAGTTTGTGAATTAGCAGGCATGGGTCACTTTGCAAACCTGTCTTTATTTGTCATCGCATTGCTACAAAATTTATACATAATATGTAAAATATGTTCAGGAATGATAATAATAAGTTATTACATTTAAATTGTAACTTTGGATTTTCGTCAGATGTCCGCCACTGTGCGGCGCGGTCGCTTGCCGGTCATTGTCTCAGCAATCCTCGGCGCGTGCGGTCCATTGTTTTCGTGCGAGTTTAAATTTAGTGTTTTCCACTGCAATTGTGGCTGAAACTAGAAACGGATCTTCTCCGTGATTTGCTAAAGCACGCCGAGTGACCCACAAGCCGTTTAACCGACTTATCGAAGGCCTGCTCCGAGCAAGGCCTTTTATTGACCCCTGCCAGTAACGCGTCTTTCTCTTCCACTAGGCTTCTAATGTTAATTCCAATTCTGATTAATTCTCGAGGCAGTTGTTGGGCTTCTGAGTAATTCCCGTGATAGCTCGAAGTCCGGGTTTTTGGCGTCAAAAGAAGTGACGCAATTAGGCCTACACCCCCCTCATCTTTGAATAGTGGATTCGTCCGGGGAGATAACGCATCTCTGGCGGCTTGACCGCCCCCTTTGACTTATGCCGCTAACCACCGCGGGAGGACGCTCCGATCTGTTGACGTTGGACAGCTGATTGACACTGACGCTGTACATCAAGGTCGAAATAGCTTTATTTTTTTTTAATTGTATTCGTGGGATTGTTGTTGAACAATTGATCATTGCGGGGTTTTGTTTAACGTTCCCCCTGCCCCGTTTGAATAATAAATTGTGCTGTTAATTTTTTTTTAAACCGTATGTGTGACCGAAGCACAGATCTGTGGTACGGATTTAATTTGACGTGTTACTTATTTATTTATGTTTCGTTTTTGAGTGATCGTTATTTGAATTGTGAGCAAGTTAAATATAAACAAGTGTGCTCAGCTGGTGCTTTTTATTTTAAATCATTTTGCCCACCTTTTGCATTGGGGTTTCGTCGAACCTTCCTTCTCCACGAGCTACGCCGAGCCGGTGTGGAGATACTTTAGTCACTTCGCACACAATTTGCAAACCTACAGGTAGGTAGCACAGATTCCAAATATCATAAAGGCAGTGGCTAAACGTCCGCCGAAGGAATTGTACGTATAAGCAGAAAATTCCGCCGATAGGCGGAATTTTGCATGTATGAATAAGAAAATCCGCCGAAAATATTATAAATTATACAAATACGGCGGAATTGACTTTATATTTTAATTATTTCCGCCGTTCGACGGATTTTTATTTCATAAGCTCAAATTCCGCCATAAAAGCTACTTAAATTAAACATAACCTATCTTTTGCTTTGTTCTAAGATAAAATGACTATAATAATGAATCAAACAAAATATATAAAATTCGGAGAAGAATTTGATTCTTACGATGAATTTATAGAAATTCTTTCTAATTACTGTGAGAAACAGTATGTTTCATTTTATAAACGAGAAGCAAGAACAATTACAGCTGCTAAAAAAAAAGACGGATAGATACATAAATCCCAAATTGAAGTATTATCAGCTCAAATATGCTTGGATTAAAGGTGGTAAACAGTTTAAATCATCCGGAAAAGAAAAACGAGACACTAGGTATGTTACTTTAATTTTTTTTTGTGTTTGATGAATTTTCTATTCACTTACAGCTGCATTAAAAAAAAGAGAAATGAAATTGTAAATTTGGCTATACAGACCTGGTTTATATTTTCCAATTAATTTTATATATTTCTTAATTTTATATTTTACCTATTTACCTATAGATTGACATACCGTCGAATTTCTAACCTATTTCTAATAAATCATTTTCATACTTAAAAATATTGTCAATTTTTTTCATTTCCCGATGTTTTTGAATTCAGCTGTACAATTTTGACATTTTGATATACAGTGAATTTTTTTAAAGTGTGGCCATAGGGATTTACATGTTAAAAATTTGACCTCATGTTAATGTACGTTATGGCACAAATTTGAAGCAAATTTTTATTTTTATTAATAATTTAGACATTTTTCTACGAAATGCACATTGCTAGAATAACAATAACATGTTCTATTTAATCATTTTCCGGTTAGAAGTTGAAATTAATAAGCATAGAATTAACCGAAGTAAAAAATCAAGGTAGCTGAAATGTCATTAAGAGAAAAGTTCGATTAATGTCTATTGCAAATTTATAAAGAACATGTCCGTTATTATTAAGCAAGCATTAAAAATATCAATTATGTTTGTTATAACAAGTTCCACTCATTTTTCAATGGTATGAAGAAGTAGTTTTTACAAGTGGTAATAAATTAATGTTGTAATAATTGGTTTATCAGTAATCACTGACAAATTATTAGTAACGTCAGCCTACATGGATTACATTCGTTCAATGATTTGTGTCTGAAGAAAATCTTCAGCTTTTCACAGTAAAATAAGATTAAGGAAAACGTGTTAGGATATTGTAGCAAAGTTCATCTTGTAGTAAATCGTTTAATTTACGACTGAATACAAAAATTTACTTAAAATTTGTTCCATTAACATGAGGTTAAATTTTTAGCATGTAAATCCCTATTGCCACACTTAAAAAAAATTCACTGTATATTTGTATTTTTGATATTTAAGGCCCAGTATTTCAGTTTCACTTTAACTTTAATCTTGAAATTAACAAAGTAAATAGACGAAAAATTATAGTTTTTATATTTAATTCTTAAGTTTATCTATTATAGAAACTTTATGACCATTTATCCCAACAACGACGACTTCCAGAAGACATTCAATCTGAAATTATTCATCTTGCAAAGTTAAAAACTAATACAAAAGAAATAAAATGTTACATAGAAGAAAAATTAAAATAATTATTTTAAAAGATATTCATAATATTGCTTCAAAAGTTAAAAAGACTGAAACACAAGAAAATACATTATATTATAGTATTAAGAAGTTGCAATCTAAACATGGTAAGTTTATTTAAAAAAATTATTAAGACCCTTAAAATAGGTTAATGTACTGAATTTTAGAAGCTGACTGCCACGTTTTGAGCGATGAACAGAATAATTTTAAAGCTCCACTTTTTCAAACCAAAATTATGAAACATTATATGTCTGCATACCCAGAATTCATTTGTATTGATGCTACTTACAAGTTGTTAGATATTAGGACATCTGTATTAATAATTATTAATGAAGATGGCAATGGACTTTCTGAGATCATAGCTGTGGGCATTTTAGGAGAAGAAAACGCAGAAACGTTGCAGTGGTTCTTTTCCACATTTAAAGAAAATAATCCGAGGTGGTCAGACGTCAAATCTATAATGGCTGACAAAGATTTACATGAAAGACGACTACTTAAGGAATATTTTCCGAATGCAAATGTTTTAATATGCATTTTCCACGCAATGAGAACATTTAACAGAGAAATAAGTACAAATAAACTAGGTATAACAATGCCTCAACGGCAAATGACATTAGAGATATTACAAAAAATGATATATTCCCGAGACTCAGCTTCTTATAATGTTTTATATGAGGAATTACTAAAAAAATGTCCATTATCAGTGATTGAATATTTTAACAAAAATTGGCATGATGTAAAAGAAAATTTTCAACAATATAATTTTTTAAATACAACTAATAACAGATTAGAATGCCTTAATGGTAAAATAAAATCTTTAGTATAAAGGTACAGTACTCTATCTAACTTTATAGATGATTTCTTCAAGTTAATTACGGTTTTGAACGATGAACATGATCATAAAGCTGCTAATATAATGTATAAAGTCCCCATATGTTTCTACGAACATGATAGTGTTCTTCATAAGTACTTTACATTTTTAACGAATTACGCATTCGAATTTGTAATAAAACAAATTGAAAACAAAAATGAAATATGCAATGGAAATTATGACACTACAACTGAATCTTGCAGTTGCAGATCTTATGCCTCAATGCTTTTACCTTGTAGTCATATATTTCAAAAACGAGAAGAACTTGGCATGGATTTGTACGAAGAAAGTTTATGTCGCGAGCGTTGGACAAAAAATCACTACTTCTCCAATCAACGTTTATATTTAAATTTCACCAATAACAATTCAATTAATGAACCAAATCATAGTTCTTCACAAACTCCAATTACGAGCCATATTATAGCAAAATCTTCCATGACTTTAAACCAGCATCAGAAATATAATAAAGCTTGGATGCTATTTAAATCGTTAGCTGGTCTAATTTCTGAAGAAGGCAACGTAAAATACGATGTTAAACTTCGACAGTTAATTCAGCTTAAGACAGCGTGGGAAAATAACAAAGATGTGATAATAGTAGAACAAGAAAAGGAAAAAGATATCGACACAAATTTATTAGAAAGCGAAATAAATACAGGTAAAAGAAATGAAAATTTTGCACAGGAATTAGAATCTAACACTGAGGATCAGTTAAAGAATTTAATAATGAATACTGACATATTCTTACAAGATACACCTGTAGTAGATAACAATCATTATTCCGAAAATATATCAAATTGTCAAATTGAAATATTAGATGAAATTCCGAAAACTGTAGACAATGGGTTGGTTTCTGCGGCAAATATTTGTAGTATAGATAATACCGACTTCATAACTACGTTAAACACTGATGATATGTTGAAAGATACAACTGACGACCTGAGAACTGCGTTAAATACAGAAGATATTTTAAAAGCCACAACAAACGTAATGCTACCTAAAGCTTTAAAAAAGGGGGTAGACCAAAGGGCCGCAATAACACAGTCACAGGTTTGCCGACCAAAAGAAAGAAGAAAGATTAATCATACAGCACAAAAGCTTACTTTATTAAAAAAATATTGGACATTTAAGTAGCGACATCTTTCTATCGCTTGTTGACCTGATATTGAATCGAAACCGATTTGCACAAAAATTTTTAAAAAAATATTATTTGATTTTTGTTTTAAAACTGTTATAACACTTAGTAATAAATAAAAATAAATTCTAGAAGTATTAAATATTGTATTTTCATTCAAGTTTTAATTCTTTTCATTGTTTTTCAACATTGTCAGCGGATTCTCGCTGTTATGTATCAATATTCCGCCGAACGGCGGAAAATAACACTCAAAATAATTTGTTCGGCCGGAATTTAATTAAAATTGGTTTTTTCGGCGGTCTTGGTTTTAAAAACTTCGTCAATTCCGCCGTTCGGCGGAATTTATAATTTACACGTGTAATGCCGCCGGCGGACATATAGCCACTGCGTATCATAAAACATACAGCCGGTCTTTCCGTCTCTTAATAAACTAACTAACAGTTATTGAGCGAATAACCAGAAAAATCAAGTTATTAGCCGAATAACTTTAATAGGCAAATGGAAAGACCGAGTCTAAAGTAATACATTTCGGCCTCATTAATAAAATGTTATACTAACAATAAAAAAAAATAAATTATTAAACTATCCTTGTTATTAACTAAGTTATCGGCTAGCTGACGTTCCACAAATATTCAGTATGTATTGGCATTTTCAGGAATTTATAATTCTATAATCTCACTTCTCCCCTACAGTGTTTTAATTTACTTAATTATTGTTTAGGACATAAAAAATTGTTTTAAAACAAAATCTTCAGTTTCTTTTTATATTTTCGGAAATATAACAGCCAGAACTAAGTATTAAAAAAAAACTATTTTTTATTTATAATTTTATGTATAATTCAAAACTCCCGCGAATAATTAAAACCTTCGTGTGTTTTCTACAAAAACAAAAATTTCGAATTTTTTAAATTCCGTAATATTTTAATTCTTCCCTCCTAATTTTTGGTTTTTCAATTTCGAAATAAACCCTGAACTTTAGAAATAAAATTATATTTCTGAAGTGCCCACCGAAGTATTATTGGTGTTATTATTACTTTTAATAGACGCCACTGTTTGTTTAGGTGGAAATATAATAACCCACACGAACGGTCAAAGAGACCAGTTCAAAAGTAAGGACGCATAATTCCGTCATCGCGAAGCAATCATCGGATCGCAATGACAAAATAATCTGCAAGCGGTGTCCTTATTTTCTTTCCGGACGGTCGTGTTTTCATTTCCTGCTGATCAACAGAAAAATCTGGATGCGAATCGGATTAGTGCAGCAGTAGTGAAGGTGCGCGAATAAATTGACGTTTAATTTTTGCGGTTGACGAGATTTTTCACCATCGCGTTAACATACATACTGAGTGTTTTTGGAGGTGTGGCTGAAAAAGAAACCGAATACAATATGAAACAAATCTAAAAAAATAGCAGATTTATTTTTTTTCTGTGTTAATTTTGAAATGAAAAATAATTTCAGAAATATTCATAAATTACTAAAAATTGGTACACGGTACTGGTTTTGAATTTTTATTAATTTTTCCATATTCAGACAATTATGACAGTTTTCTTTAGATGTTGACATTCGTTTTTTGCAGGGTTTGAGGATATATATCAATTGATATATATCACGATATACAGTGTGGTGATAAAGTAACGCACCAAGCGAAAAAACACCCTTAGCGTTGACTTTTTCGAAAAACGCTCGGACAGGTCGATTTTATTTTTAAAAAAGACATCTTTTACAACCAATTTTAATTTTATGTCAGTTACCACTTTTGCGCCGTGACGTCATCGAAATTTTTTCTAAATGACAACCTATTTTTTGAAAATGTCATTTGAAAGCACGCATTTTTCTGAGTACAAAAATGTTAATGAATCACTAATGCATAAGAAAATTTTGAAGAAAAATATTGAAAAATGGAAATGTGATTTTTAAGTTTAATAAAATTTCAACCTAAAATAATACTTTCTTATAAAAACATAACAAAACAACTTAATACAATTACAATTAATTTCGGAAATGTCTAAATTGGCAATTATTGTATAATTAATTTTTATGAATTGTCTTCTTTGTGTATGGAAATACGTATTGGCTTGCTAAAACACTTTAAAGATATTCTACGTGTTCAGCTAAACAGCCGAAAATTGAAATTCAAAATTTTTAAATTTAAATAAAATTACTTCAGGATTATTCACGAAAGAATTTCACGCTTTAATTGTTAGTATAAACAATCTTAGGCGATAAGGGGTCCAAGCGATAAACTTTAGCCAAAATACTGACTCTTCTTACGATAAGTAGCCATTACGATACGTTAACAGAAATAAGCTACGCGATAAAGACACTGAGCTAGTGAGAACCTCATCCACGCAAGGTGGCGAAGCCGGTTCAAAAACACCTCGAAATTCCTTGAGGATAGACAACTTAAGTCACTCCAGTGATTTAAATGAGTGGGATCAAAAGGGGGACTCGCACACATGTTGGCCACCTCGCAGTCGCAAATTACAAAAAGGGCTCAGTCTTTGATAATGTAAACAATACGGTTCCGCAGGAAGAGAAGATTCGAAAAATAAATTGATGTTCACCGAATCATTTTCGCGAACGGTTGCATTTCCAATTTTCAAATTCATATAATTTTTATTCGAAAAATAAATAAATGTTCGCCGAATCCTTTATGTGAACAGAAGTTATTTTATTTTTATATCTTTGTTCAAATTTAAAAATTGTAATTTTTTGCTTCTTCTTTAACTTTATCAACGACCTCTTTTTGTGAGTGGGTATTTTCAATTTAAATATTCCTGGTGTGGGTGATTTGATAGTTACGAAAAGAAGACCCTTCGCCTAGAGCACCATAGAAAAGCCCTGAAAGGCAAAGCTGTAAAGTGGTCCTCTGTTATTGAGTCCTCGAACTTCTCTATTACGAAGGAAACCATCTTAGGTACTGTCTGGATTTTTGACTTAAGCGCCGATTTATTGTCTCTAATTAAAGCGTGTTTTTATAATACATTCCTTACGGCGAATCATGTGTCTGATTCACTTGTACAGTTCCATAAGCCCCTAAGAGCCTTTCTCCGATTTCTTAATAAATGACCAGGTAACTAGGATAAGCGTTAATATTATTTTTTTGTTATAAAACGACGAAAGAGGAGAGATTATGAAAAGCCTATAAATTTTTTTAGGCTGCCTAAAAGTGCGCCTATTTCTTAGACATTAACTGCCTATTTGCCTGCCTAATTTAGTCTTTTTAAGTGCCTAAAAATCCGGGCTTTAATAATTATGAAGAAGTGAATTTTTATTATTATTGTAAACAAAGTACAATATTATTATCAAAGCAAATGCTCATGTTCACCTGAAATGAATCTTCAACAAGTTGGTTGATAAAATTCTAAATTCATGTCCAGTAATTTGTTTTGTCTGACAGTGTTTCTGCAAGCAAGCTTTAAAATGCTTTGTTGATTCACAATAATGGCTAAATTAAGCAAAAAAGAAAAGCGAGAAAGAAAGAATTGAAATATTGATTATGATTGAATATATGTAGTAACAAAATAAGAAGTCAAGCGGAAATTTGTCAGTTATTTAACAGTAAGTACCCAGAAAAGTACCCAATAACTCAGTCAACTGTAAGTAAAATAGAAAAAAATTTCCGTGAATGTCCGAGATCTACCAAAACGTGGACGTCCAGCAATAAAGGAAGATGCTCGTTTAGACATCGTACTCGATTTGAAATAAAATACGCACAAACCAAGCTGTCGCTGCGGAGCACAGCATTAATCAGTCTTCTGTAATAAGGCACCTGAAAAAACAAAAATGGCATCTGTACAAACTTTTATTAATACAAGCTTTAAATGAAGATGATCCGAATAGACGAATAGAATTTTCCAAAGCAATGACAAATATGTTGGAATATAATTCACTGCTGCTGAATAATATCCTGTTTTCTGATGAAGCCATACTTTATCTGGACGGTACTGTAAACAGATAAAATTGTAGGTACTGGTCGCCAAAAAATCCACATTGGTTTCGCGAGACATCCTCAGAAAGTCAATGTTTGGGCAGGAATTGTTGGAAATCGAATTACTGTGCCGTACTTTTTGAAGGTCACATTGACATTCCTTGCAAAATGAGTTAGTTCCGGCATTGGTCAATATTTTTTCAATATATTTTCCAACGCTGGTAATTCGGATATCTCAATAATTCTTTATGGTACCAGCAAGATGGAGCACCACCACATTATGCACAGCCGGTGCGTGAATACCTCAATTATGTTTTTCCTAACCGGTGGATCGGTCGACGAGGTGCTATAGAATGGCCTGCAAGATCTCCAGATTTGACATCTCTGAATTTCTTTTTATGGGGCTACGTAAATAGTGTTGTATACAAAGAGAAACCAGACAATCTGGAAGACCTAAGAGCTACCATCAGAGCAGTTGCACCAGAAACTATTTCTAATGTTTTATTGGAGTTTCAACTTAGGTTAGCTTATTGTCAAGAAGTTTCTGGTGGACATTTTGAGCATTTGCTTTGATAATAACGCTGTATTTTTTTCCATTTTTACAAGAAAAATAAAAATTCTGTCTTCATAATTATTTTTCTCAAAAATTTACTTATGTAAGGCAATAAACTTATTACATTACCATATTAGCAATTGAATTACCAAATGAGGAAAAACGTGATATGTTGCGTATGTCACAACGAAATTCTATTACACGTGCACAGCGGTATTTAAAAACTTATCCGGAGAGAATCCAACCAAGTATTAAATATTTTTCCAAGTTGGATAACTGGATAAATTGAATTTGATTCAAAATGATACAACATTTACGGCTAAATATTGCGGAAAATGGAAATGTCTTCGAACAAATGCTCCGATTCTTTTTTCTGTATTCTATTTCTATACATTCTCCTCGAGTTTCAAATGTACCATTTTGAATGAAATTGTTATCCATCTTGGAAAAATATCTAATATGTATTTTGTTGAATTCTCTTCGGATAGGTTTTTAAATACCACTGAACACTTGTAGTGGAATTTTTGTGACAAATAAAAAATGCGCAATATACCACGTTTTTCTTCATTTGAATATGCGATTCTGTATTAATCACAGACCAATTAAACATAGGTATAGGTATCCTTGGCAATGCAGCATACAGTTGAACCTAAGCTAAGTTAATGTGTGAATCTAATTTCAGTTTTTTCAAAATTTCTCAATGAAAATTAAAATAAAATAGTAAGTGTAGCATACCAGAGAATTCATGTGCTATCTATTTGTCTAAACAACAAAAATCGCACCCATAAGAAAAAATGAAATTGGCTCTGGAAAAACAAAAACGAATCGCTCTAGAAATAAAGCACGGTCGGCATTCAATCAAGCGTAAAAAGTTGCTTCAGGAATGTTTTTACAGATTTTGGAAAAAACATAACAGATTATTAATCACTATGAAATTTCGCAACTTTGCCTCCATTTAACCGATTCTCTATCACTTATAATAAGCGAGATCCCCATGCTGGCCCTCGAATTTCAATCACCCTATTACAGATATTTATTATTTACATTGTAAAATTGGCAGAGTAAGTATTTTTCATTATAAAAATATGTAATAAATTAAAATTAAAAATAAATATTGAAAAAATCACTTTGGTATATGGATATTACACTGTTGAAAATCGCATTCATCGGTGTGAAAGTAAAAAAATTGCGTGTTAAAATTTACACAGTGACCGTGTAAATTTGCCACAAAAATCATACCCAGCTATTGCGTATTATTTATTAACTCCTTTTTGTTGTGCAATTACACAAAAGTGATGAAAATAACACAGTTAAGTGTGTTTGGACCATCTGAGTAATTTTTTTTATACGGGTGATGTCAGCTCGAGCCGTCTGCATATAGGTGCGGTGAAAAACAACACAACACAATGAATGTGTAAATTATTTACACAAAAGGTGTGTGTTAGTTTTCACACAAAAGTCGGTGTGGACCGCAAATGACACTACGATTGTGTGGATTTTGACACCGATTTTTCCACAGTGTAGGTTCAGGGTATAAAAAATCATACTCTTAATTTTTATACAGGGTTAGTGATAGAGGACCATAAAATAATAAAGAAAGGTCTTATACGCTAATGTCCGACTGCCGTTTGTTTTCAATATACATTAAAATTAGTAAAGGAGACTGTGGTTTAAGGAATAATTGAAATTTATCTCCGCCCACAATAATTTTATATCCGTAGATACGTATTTCGGCAGCTAAGCTGCCATCTTCAGTACAATTTAATATTTATATAAAACTACATTGAAATCTAACAGCTACCTACCTACCCGATCATATTATCTATACTACTAAAACTATCTAAAAATAACAAAATTAACACTAAAAATTAGTAAAAGAGAGAGACTGTGGTTTAAGAAATAATTGAAATTATCTCCGCCCACAATAATATTAACAGTCAAAACCTACCAAAAATGCAAATCAAATAAAACGGAAATGAGTATTGGTCTAATAACCGAAAACGGTTCTTATTCTCCCGAATAAAGAACTTCTGTAAGCATTTAATTCCCTGTTATTTGATACCGCTTGAATTTATCCCTGAAAAGAAATTATATACCTATATATGCATATGTATGCACCTATATATATATATATGCACAAATCGCCAAAAAGCAACCTACAGATTAGAGCAGATTACAGCCACACACCACAAGTTAAGAGCACTTTACGATATTTATCTCGGAGAATCCTCTCCTTATCACATATCGAGTGCAAATGCGCTTAACTGTCTGTAACACCCCTTTATATAAAATTTAAGTCGCGACCTCTTGCGGCTGACTTTTGACCTAACAAAAACGACATCTGGCGGCCGATTCCTGACTAAAAACACATATATATAAACAAACACATAAATAAAAAAATATATATGCACAAATCGCCAAAAAAGCAAGCTACAGATAAAAGCAGGTCACACCCACACACCACAAGTTAAGAGCACTTCACGATATTTATCTCGGAGAATCCTCTCCTTATCATTATCCAGTGCAAATAAAATTATTGTGGGCGGAGATAAATTTCAATTATTCAATATACATGAACGAATTTTTGCTCTATAGGGATATTCACATAAACCGTTCGTTAAAAGTTTTCAAGGTTGCAGTTCACGTAGATATTTGAAATTTAAGGAGCAAGGGTTTTCCGTAGAGATCTCTTTAAATAAAATAAAATTGTCCTTGTATCACTTCCGGTTGTACCGGAAGTCGCTATCAACTCGCTTATTTTAAATGGAATGCTATATTTTTTATCACGTTTTTGAATTCTACATGTAAAAATATGTTAAATTGCAATACATTTCCCTATCTCTAAAATGCATCATTTTTGAGATATTTTGAAATTTCTTAAAAATTTGGATTCTGCAATCTGATTTTCAAAAAATTATAACACAGCTATGATTGAAGCAATTTTATTTGTAATAGCTGATATTGTAGTTGAAGCTTTAAGGTTCTTAGAAATTCCATAAGCATAATCTATTAAGCTACAGGGTGTCTAAAACGCACCGCTCCACTCGAAGATATTCAAACACAGAAAAATACTTTTTTTCAAATGGAATGACCGATATTTTAATGCACCATTGTATGTGGAATCAAATCCTGCGTCGAACTGTACTAGCATTCCCTATACCTAACTTTAACAGTTTTTCAGTTATAAGATATTTCTGGTTTAATACATAAAAATTGAAATTTATTAGGTTAAATATTTCTAATTTTGTTGATATAGTTATGAAAACAACAAACAATTGCATTTAACGTTTCCTGTTACTACAAATTTTAAGCAAAAGCAAAAAAAAATTGAGAATCAAAATCAAAATTATTCAAACGCTGATATTTTAAATCTATTTTTTAAATTCATGAAGAATGATCTAAAATTGTTCAGAGCAGAGAATGTGTGTTCAATCAAATGTACTCCTCTTGTCTCCTATGAATAAAACACAGTTTGGAAAGTTTGAACCTAACTTTATACAATTTGAAAAAATAAAATGTACGAAGATCAGTAACAAATAACGAAGATAATTAGACAATGGTTTTAAAATACTTTCACGCTAATCCAGAGAATTGCAAACTAGCAGCTATTTTATTCTTCAATTTAAAGTAATGAAATTCATACTTTTTCGTTTTATAAGATCACAAGCGTCCTAAGACAAGGATGATTAAAGAACTATTAAAATTTGTGAATTTCCACTTGCCAAATTCTATTTTCTTTGGTTGACTACAAAATTTGTAGTAACAGTAATCGTTGTTATAATTTCCATGCTATCTTAATAAAATTAAAAATATTTGACCTATTAAAATTGTAATTTTCTTTGAATTAATCGAAAATGTTTCATAACTCAAAAACTGTTAAAGTTAGGTATAGGGAATGCTAGTACATTTCGACGCAGCATTTGATTCCACATACAATGGTGCATTAAAATATCGGTCATTCCATTTGAAAAAAAGTATTTTTCTGTGTTTGAATATCTTCGAGTGGAGCTAATACAATATTAGCTATTACAAATAAAATTGCTTCAATAACAGCTGTGTTATAATTTTTTGAAAATCAGATTGCAGAATCCAAATTTCTAAGAAAATTCAAAATATCTCCAAAATGATGCATTTTAGAGATAGGGAAATGTATTGCAATTTAACATATTTTTACATGTAGAATTCAAAAACGTGATAAAAAATATAGCATTCCATTTAAAATAAGCGAGTTGATAGCGACTTCCGGTACAACCGGAAGTGATACAAAGACAATTTTATTTTATTTAAAGAGATCTCCACGGAAAACCCTTGCTCCTTAAATTTCAAATATCTACGTGAACTGCAACCTTGAAAACTTTTAACGAACGGTTTATGTGAATATCCCTGTATACTGACTTCAATCAAGCTCGAAAACAACAGGAGAACGAATTTCTTAGAGTTTCAAAATTTCTCTCTTCGATGAAGTTCGAAATTAACAAGAAAACGAATTTCTAAATGTCCAACTTCTATGAAGGTAGAAATTAATCCGCAGACGAACTTGAAGAATTCTGACTTCAGGGCAGTTCTAAATCGACAGGAAAACGAATTTCAAAATCTATAACTTCAGTGTAGCTCCAAATCAAAAAGAGAACGAATTTCTAAGATTCAAAATTTCTGTCTTCGATGAAGCTCGAAATCAACACGAAAATGAATTTCAAATTCAACAGCTTCAATCAATCTCGAAATCAACACGAAACCGAATTTCAAAATTTCTGACTACTATGAAAATCTAAACCACTCCGAAAACGAAACTTGGTCAATCTTGATCTCAGTGAAACTCGAAACTAATCCAAAGGCGAATTTTTGCTCTATACTGAACGAAATCAACAGGAGAACGAATTTCTAAGAGTTTGATAATTTCTCTCTTCGATGAAGCTCGAAATCAACAAGAAAACGAATTTCTAAATGTGCGACTTTTATGAAGCTAGAAATTAATACGCAGACGAACATGATCAATTCTGACTTCAGGGCCGTTCCAAATCGACAGTAAAAGGAGTTTCAAAATCTATAACTTCAATGTAGCTCCAAATCAACAAGAGAACGAATTTCTAAGAGATTCAAAATTTCTGTCTTTAATGAAGCTCGAAATCAACAAGAAAACGAATTTCTAAATGTTCAACTTCTATGAAGCTAGAAATTAATCCGCAAACGAACTTGATCATGAGAACGAATTTAAAAATTTCTGATTACTATGAAACTCGAAACCAATCCGAAAACGAAATTTGGTCAATCTTGATCTCAGTGAAACTCGAAACTAATCCGAAAACGAATTTTTGCTCTATAGCGACTTCAATGAAGCTTCAAATCAACAAGAGAACGAATTTCCAAGAGTTTCAAAATTTTTGTTTTCGATGAAGCTCGAAATCAACACGAAAACAAATTTCAAATTCAAAACTTCAATGAATCTCGAAATTAACACGAAAGTGAATCTCGAAATCAACACCAAAACGAATTTCAAAATTTCTCACTACTATTAAACTCGAAACCAATCCGAAAACGAAACTTTATCAATCCTGATCAAAGTGCAACTCGAAACTAATCCAAAACGAATTTTTGCCCTATACTGATTTCGATGAAGCTCCAAATCAACATAAAAACGAATTTCTAAGAGTTTCAAAATTTCTGTCTTCGATGAAGCTCGAAATCAACACGAAAACGAATTTCTAAATGTCCGACTTCTATGAAGCTAGAAATGAATCCGCAGACGAACTTGATCAATTCTGACTTCATGACTACTATGAAACTCGAAACCAATCCGAGAATAAAATTTGATCAAGTCAGAATTGATCAAGTTCGTCTGTGGATTCATTTCTAGCTTCATAGAAGTCGGACATTAGAAATTCGTTTTCGTGTTGATTTCGAGCTTCATCGAAGACAGAAATTTTGAAACTCTTAGAAATTCGTTTTCCTGTTGATTTGGAGCGTCATTGAAATTTTAGATTTTGAAATTCGTTTTCCTGTCGATTTTGAACTGCCCTCAAGTAGGAATTGATCATGGTCGTCCGAGGATAAATTTCTAGCTTCATAGAAGCTTCATTTATAAATTCGTTTTCGTGTTGATTTCGAGCTTCATCGAAGACAGAAATTTTGGAACTCTTGGAAACTCGTTCTCCTGTTGATTTGGAGCTTAATTGAAGTCAGTGAATGTTGCAAATAGTAGGAGGATACTTTAAATTAGTTTAGCAGTAATTTGCAATAAAATAAAGCTATTTTCAGAAGTGGACTGTATTTTTTTTATATTGTTTTATCTATGCATACTGTGTTTTGTAGCATATTCAACATCAACAGTAACTGCAGTACTTTACAGTAACATTCTCCACCCCACGTTAAAATAAAATTATTTTAATGGAAGGATGCACAATCGCACCACTAGTCTTGATAACTAGCCGGTCTTGGTTTGGATTGTTGCTACTCGTTTTCTATCATCGTTCCCTGGGTGTAGTGATAGTATTCTGCCAAGTTGCCAAGATAATGGCTTCTTTTATTAAGACCAAATCACCTACTTTTGGTTGATTACTACTAGAGCTGTGCCATTTATTTCTTCGTTGTAAATTTTTATATCCGTTTTCGTGTTGATTTCGAGATTCATTGAAGACAGAAGTTATGAAACTCTTAGACAGTCGTTTTCCTGTTGATTCTGAACTGGCCTTATGTCTGACTTTAGTCAGAATTGATCAATTTCGCCTGCGGATTAATTTCTAGCTTCATAGAAGTCGGAGATTTAGAAATTCGTTTTCGTGTTGATTTCGAGCTTCAGCGAAGAGAGAAATATTGAAACCCTGAAAAATTCGTTTTCCTGTTGATTTGAGCTTCTTTGAAGTTATAGACTTTGAAATTCGTTTTCCTGTCGATTATGAACGGACCTAAAGTCAGAAATGATCAAGTTCAAATTTCAAGCTTCATAGATGTCGGACATGTAGAAATTCGTTTTCGTGTTAATTTCGAAGTTCATCGAAGACAGAAATTTTGAAACTCTTAGAAATTCGTTTTCCTGTTGGTTTGGAGTTTCAAATGAAGTTATAGATTTTGAAATTCGTTTTTCTGTCGATTTTGAACGGCCCTGAAGTCAGAAATGATCAAGTTTGTCTGCGGATTAACTTCTAGCTTCAGAGATTTTGACCTTTATCGAGGGCAGAAATTATGAAACTCTTAGAAATTCGTTCTCTTATTGATTTTGGAATTTCATTGAAGTCAGTATAGAGCAAAAACTCGTTTTCGGATAAGTTTCGAGTTTCAGGTTGATCAAATTTCGTTTTCGAAATGATTTCGAGTTTCATGGCAGTCAGAAATTCTGAAATTCGTTTTCGTATTGATTTCGAGATTCATTGATTTTGAAATTCGTTTTCGTTTTGATTTCGAGCTTCATCGAAGACAGAAATTTTGAAACTCTTAGAAAGTCGTTTTCCTGTTGATTGGAGCTTCATTGAAATCATAGATTTTGAAATTCGGTTTTCTGTCGATTTTGAACGGCTCTGAAGTCAGAAATGATCAAGTTCGTCTGCGGATTACTTTCTAGCTTCATAGAAGTCGGACATTGAGAAATTCGTTTTCGTGTTGATCTCGACCTTCATCGGTCAGAAATTTTGAAACTTAGAAATTCGTTCTCCTGTTGGTTTGGAGCTTCACTGAAGTCAGTATAGAGCAAAAATTCGTTTTCGAATTAGTTTCGAGTTTCACTGAGATCAAGATTGATCAAATTTCGTTTTCACAATGGTTTCGAGTTTCATAGTAGTCAGAAATTTCGAAATTCGTTCTCGTGTTGATTTCGAGCTTCTTGGAAGACAGAAATTTTGAAACACTTAGAAATTCGTTCTCGTTTTGTTTCGAGCTTGATTGAAGACAGAAATCTGAAACTCTTAGAAATTACTTTTCCTGTTGATTTGGAGCTTCATTGAAGTTGTAAATATTGAAATTCGTTTCCCTGTCGATTTTGAACTGCCCTGAAGTCAGAATTGATAAAGTTCGTCTGAGGATTAATTTCTAGCTCCATAGAATCCGCACATTTAGAAGTTCTTTCTCGTGTTGATTTCGAGCTTAATCGAAGACAGATATCTCAAACACTTCGAAATTCGGGTTCCTGTTGATTTTGAGCTTCATTGAAATTATACATTTTGAAATTCGTTTTCCTGTCGATTTTGAACTGCCCTGAAGTCAGAAATGATCAAGTTCGTCTGCGGATTAGTTTCTAGCTTCATACAGGTCGGACATATAGAAATTCGTTTTAGTGTTGATCTCGAGCTTCATGGAACACAGAAATTTTGAAACTCTTAGATAATCGTTCTCGTTTTGATTTCGAGCTTGATTGAAGACAGAAATCTGAAACTCTTTTCGAAATTCCCTTTCCTGTTGATTTGGAACTTCATTGAAATTATAGATTTTGAAATTAGTTTTCCTGTCGATTTTGAACTGCCATGAAGTCGGAATTGATCAAGTTCGTCTACGGAATAATTTCTAGCTTCATTTAGAAATTCACTTTCGTGTTGATTTCGAGGTTCATGGAAGACAGAAATTTTGAAACTCTTAGAAATTAGTTTTCCTGTTGATTTGGAGCTTCATTGAAGTTATACATTTTGAAATTCGTTTTCCTGTCGAATTTGAACTGCCCTGAAGTCAGAATTGATTAAGTTCGTCTGCGGATATGTCCTCAGGTAGGTAGCATATGACGCTTATGCGGGCTGGCGGAGTGAACAAGACGCTTGTCCTCATGTACGTAGCATAAGACGCTTATGCGGGGTGGCGGAGTGAACAAGACCGGTCAACAGAGCACGAGCGCGAAAGCCCGTTTAAAAGCGGCGGAGAATACGGCACTAGTGGAATTCACGGCACTCACGGATCTGGCGTATCGTACGAAACCGAGCTGAACACGAACTGGGTAAGACAGCGCTAACGCTCCTTTATATACGGTCGGAGGATGGAGGTAGTATCACTACTCATTCGGATCCCTTCTAAAATAAATCTGCGCTGCGCGTGAAAACTTAAAACTAAACCTAACCGTTATTTACAATATCTACAAATATACAATATATACATATATACACTAACAAATTCACTTTGTTACACCCCCTCTCTCCTTCGGCACAAGAAGGTCCCGGCAGGAGCGGAGGTGTCCCGCTGCGTCGAATCGGAGGTGCCATCTCTCATCCCGGAAACGGATCTTGTATTCCTTATGACGAAAAACGGCCATCTCCGGGATTTCGACGAAACGTCCAGTCGGCTGTTTAAACCACCGGGTGGTTCCTCCCAATCCTTTGTTAAAGAAAGGAATCTGGGAAAGGGACTTGGCTTTCCTGGTTTCTGGAGCCGGTACGTCTGTTGTCGGTGGTAGTGGTCGGTTACCCAATCCTCCTCCATTCTTCGCGACTGCCTCTTCCTTCCGTGACCACTTGGCTTTCAAAGCCGGTGGGACGGATGTCGGTGGAGGGGTGCGCAGGTCTGCGCAAAGAGGCCGTGAACTTACTTGTCCGGTGGGTGGCCTAACTCTCTATACTCGGACGAGGGCTCGGGGCGGGTTTTTCAAATGCCCGCATTGGTGGAGCGGGAAGCAGCTGGCTCTTGGGATGTATAGCCTCTTTCCTCGCCTCACTCACCATCCGCGTTGTAGACTGACAAATTGCTTTCCGTTGTCAGAAATAACAGAATATGGTCAACCATGTCTTAAAACAACGTCGTCTCTTACTGCTTTAGCTACAGCTCCGCCGGTAGCCTTACGGAGAGGCTTGAGTTCAATCCATTTCGTAAAAACATCTTGCATGACGAGAAGCCATACGTGGCCCTTACTGGATCGTGGTAGTGGTCCAATTAGGTCTATTGAAACGGTATACCATGGGTCGTTGGAAGCGTTTGGGTGGAGAAAACCTCCTGTTCTTTGTTGGGATACTTTATATCTGTTACAGGTGTTACACTTTCTCACATAAGTCGCCGCTTCCTTGGACATTCCGGGCCAATAGAAATCTTGTGCGAGTCGGACGATAGTTTTGGAGATCACGAGGTGACCTGCAGTAGGCTCGTCATGATGTTGGTGGAGTAATTCCTGACGTTCACTAGTAGGCACACACAGTTTCCATTTGTCCCCTGGTACAACATCGTTATAATTGGGTGCACTCGTGATATGTCGATATAATTTATTGTTGCGGATGCAGTAGTCTGTCGATGTACCTGGATTCGTTTTTACTTGTCTATAAATTTTCGTGTACCATGAGCATTTTGGTTGGCGCCGAATGATACAGATATTTTTATCGGAGGGGTTATGAAGGGATTGAAGCGAAAGTGCATCAGGTACTCTGTTTAGGGCACCTCGTCGATACTGGACGTCAAAATCAAATTGTTGTAGTTCCAGGGCCCATCTTGCAAGTCGTCCGTTGGGATTATCTGGCAGGTAATACGTGTCGGCTACATTAGTATACGGTGAAACGACTCCGTACGTGCGTTCTTTGACGGAGCGGGGTGCGGAGTGAACAAGACGCTTGTTCTGGGCTAGTAACACAAGGCACTTGTGCGGGGAGCGGAGTGAACAAGACGCATGTTCTGGGCTGGTAGCACAAGACACTTGTGCGGGGTGGCGGAGTGAACATGACACTTGTCCTCAGGTAGGGAGCATAAGACGCTTATGCTGGGCGGCGTAGTGAACAAGACGCATGTCGTCAGGTAGGTAGCATATGACGCTTATGCGGGCTGGCGGTGTGAACAAGACGCTTGTCCTTGTACGTAGCATAAGACGCTTATGCGGGGTGGCGGAGTGAACAAGACCGGTCAACAGAGCACGAGCGCGAAAGCTCGTTTAAAAGCGGCGGAGAATATGGCACTAGTGGAATTCACGGGACTCACGGATCTGGCGTATCGTACGAAACCGAGCTGAACACGAACTGGGTAAGACAGCGCTAACGCTCCTTTATATACGGTCGGAGGATGGAGGTGGTATCCCTACTCATTCGGATCCCTTCTAAAATAAATCTGCGCTGCGCGTGAAAACTTAAAACTAAACCTAACCGTTATTTACAATATCTACAAATATACAATATATACATATTGTAGTGTTGCTTTTTATGCAGATGTGGTAAGTATTGGACTTGTGTATTTTCTCTTTTAATCTTATCTTTGTACCACATCCACCACACAATTACGTAGTCTAGTAGTCTGATTTGAATTTTTAATTTATAATGTCAAAGTGACATTTCAGGGTGGGAACTCTCAATGTCAATTGTAATCCAGTTATTTATTGTAATTTTGAAGAAAATTCCTTTGAAGATAAATTGGTGAGTAATTTAAATGTTTAATTTTGTAATGTATGTTTTAAAATCCTAAAGATATACAAGTAATCCCTCGTTTGCCAAGTGTTGCTACCTGTTACGCCCAATCGCGAAACAAACGATAAGAATCCTTTGATACTTTAGAATCTTATGAAGTTTAAATGTAGTGTGATGTTGATTTAGAAATTCTTATTATTGTTACAGAGAAAGCCTTATTTGCCAAGTGTTGCTACCTGTTACGCCCTATCGCGAAACAAATAATAACTTTTCTATAATAATAAGAATTGTTTGTAAATGTGTGTTGAAAGTTCAAGTGATTTATGAATGACAAGACGTGTTACATGTAGTGTATTTTTTTTTAATCAAAAGAATTTTTCCAAATCAAAAATAAACTTACTTCAATGTTACGTAGTGAAACATCCCTGGATTAACTTCTGATAATTAGTTATAGATGAATGAAATAGATTAAATTTTTTTTAAAGTTATATTCAATATAAGAGCAAAATTATAAGAGCAAAATTTTTTTATGTTTATGTTCTGGTTGCTATTGAAAGATTCACGTTTTGTGTACATACCCTCTCCATTACACCTCGGTTTGTTGATTCTCTTAGGTGATCTACCCCTCCATGTTATTTATAAATCCTTCACTCAATCCGACAGTTCCTGTCACAAAACGTTAATCTGACAATTAATTTAAATATTTCAAACTTAAATCTAAACTAAGTACGTATTTCATTTTATTAACATTTCAATTCTATTTTTTAACGATTAATAACAATTATAACAAAATTCTAAATATTAATTTAACTAAACTAACTGTATAAATGTTTGTTACATAAATTTTGATAATTTATTACTTTGTCTGGAATTTTATGACCCTTTACTCTAAATCTCCTACCATCTTTCATGTAAATTAATCTTTTATTTCTTTTAGATGTTTTTCCTTTCCTCTGGATCGGCCAATGTCTCGCTGTGAGGGGATGTTGCAGACCTAGACGGTTCTCGTGTATCCGCTCCATCCAGGTGGAAAAATCCATCCAATCCACAAGATTCAAAAATGGTAGATTGTCTTCTAGGATGCTAACTTGGAATTTGTCGCTGTACAAAACAGAGACATTTGATTTGATGTGAGAAGACATATTTTGATGAAGATCGTTGTAATTTGTAAGAAGTTATATGAAGAATTTGTGATATTTTGTATACTTGAGGAATATTATTTGAAGAATGTTTTTATTTTGGATATTTTTATAAGATGCGAAGTTTGTCGGAAACAGCTTACGATGAATAAACTTCTGGACGTAGGTAAATATCACTGCAATATATACACTAACAAATTCACTTTGTTACACCCCCTCTCTCCTTCGGCACAAGAAGGTCCCGGCAGGAGCGGAGGTGTCCCGCTGCGTCGAATCGGAGGTGCCATCTCTCATCCCGGAAACGGATCTTGTATTCCTTATGGCGAAAAACGGCCTTCTCCGGGATTTCGACGAAACGTCCAGTCGGCTGTTTAAACCACCGGGTGGTTCCTCCCAATCCTTTGTTAAAGAAAGGAATCTGGGAAAGGGTCTTGGCTTTCCTGGTTTCTGGAGCCGGTACGTCTGGGGTCGGTGGTGGTGGTCGGTTACCCAATCCTCCTCCATTCTTCGCGACTGCCTCTTCCTTCCGTGACCACTTGGTTTTCAAAGCCGTGGACGGTGCTGGTGGGACGGATGTCGGTGGAGGGGTGGGCAGGCCTGCACAAAGAGGCCGTTTGAAGTTACTTGTCCGGTGGGTGGCCTGACTCTTTATACTCGGACGAAGGTTCGGGGCGAGTTTTTCAAATGCCCGCATTGGCGGAGGGGGAAGCAGCTGGCTCTTGGGATGTATGGCCTCTTTCCTCGCCTCACTCAGCATCCGCGTCCTTTTTTGTGGGCATCGGGTCTTCGTCGGGGCACGTTCGTGAGGGTTTTGTAGAAAAATTACTTGCCGGCCCCAAAAGGGGCGTCTCGGGAATTTGGCACTGGCCTCGGACGCGTTGGCTTTCTTCCACAAGCCTCCAGATAAAAACACTCAGCTCGGTCTGGCTTTTCATTTTAAACGGTAACGCTTGCGCGCTATTGCTAGGAAGGAGATGGTTTGAGGTGTTGAATGTGCACGTGACGAGTCCAACGACCATTCTTGTCTTTCAAGTCGAAAATTACGGGTGAGATTATTTTCGCTACTCTGTAAGGACCGGTAAACTTTGCAGCCAGTTTAGCGTTGATTTGTGCGCTTTTATTGGAAATAATATGTTCTTTTTTCCAAACTGTGTCGCCTATCATTGGCTTCCAATTCCGGCGACGGAGATTGTAGTAGGTTTCTTGCCGCTGGAATGCTTTAGCTAAATTGATCCGAACCAGTTCGCATGCGGCGGCAAGATCTTGATGTCTTCGCTCAGGGTTGCGGGTATCTCGGTTACGGTAATTTTGAGGGGGCATTTGTAATTCGCGACCACTGTTCAGGTATGCTGGGCTGTAACCAATGGCTTCATGCTGAGCGGTGTTGTATGCAAATCGACTGCAGTTGGTCGGGGAAGCTGCCAAGTTCGACCGAGTAATTGATAATGTGGGCCAAAGGTGCAGCAATATGCTGAGCAATAGTTTTCAGCATGCGAATAGACATGTTGTCCAATCCAGGCTATATTTATTTTTTTAAGTAATTAACAACTTTCATTATTTCGGAAGGATCAGTAGGTATAAATGCAAAAGTTTTAACATTGGACTGACCCATAGTGGGTCGGCCGGTTGGGTTAGCTCCGAAGCAATTTTTGAGAGCATTAACAGTTATATTTGCAAAGTGATTCGCAAAGAACTCTGCTACTTCTTGGGGTTCCGTTACCGAAATGCCATCAGATATTAGAGTAATGTTCGTGCTTCGCTTGGTCTTACCTAGTCTATCGTTTATGATTTTCCAAGTTGTTTTTTGTTTGTTGGTTGAATTTTCAATCATGTTGCTGAAAAACGTCTTTCTAGTTTCAATTATTAATTTGTTGTATAGTTTTTTTTTTAGCTTATAAATATCATGCAGCTAGGGAGCATCAAGGGTTTGTCTTAACCATTCTTTAGCTCACTCCCTGCAGCGCGGATTTTGTCGTTGATCCAACCGGATGTATAAGATTTTATAGGACTCGGTTTATCGCATAATGCAACGTCAAACTCACTATTGAGCGCGCTCACAAAAGCATTGAAAACCGCATTTACGTCCTGCGTACTACGAATTGAATAGCAGTAGTTAAAGTTCATCTTCGATAAACGGTCTCGCAAAGAATCTAATGAATTTTTGGTAACACTTTGTCTGAAGGGAGCTCTTCGCTCGCTGACAGTTTTGGGAGGTATCGGTAGACTAAAATTTAAAAGTAGAACAAGGTGATCACCCAAGTTGGGATAGATTACTGTTGAGGTACATGATTCAAGAGTGTGAGCATTAGTAATTATAAAATCTATTTTAGAAGACGAGATTCTATTGTTGATATTTGTATAAATTCTGGTAGCTTGGTTATTTGAGATACTTAATCCAAAGCTGCCGAGCAAGTCGCTTAATAATTTCTGGGCTCTAGAATTGCTTAAATAATCTATATTGAGGTCGCCGCAAACAAAAAGATTTGGCACAAGTGAGTTACACCTTAGTAATGTGGAAATAAGATTGTCAAAAAAAGTTAACAAGTTACCGCTAGGAGGTCGGTATATATTTATGACGCACAGTTGTTGAACACCCACTGAAATTTTAACGGCAAAAATTTCAATATGAGACTCAACGCAGTAGAAATTTAGGTCTATGGGGTTTGAAGTAAAGTCCGGCTTGATATAGATTAGTACTCCTCCGCCCCTGTGTTCCTTTCGGCAAAAGTGAGCTCTAAGTTCGTAGCCAGGCATATTCATCAGGTTTATTGATTCGTTGTTGCACCAGTGTTCTTGGATGCAGATTACGTCAGGATTGTAATTTTCGGTGAGCACTTCAAGACGGTCCATTTTGTTGGATAGCGATTGACCATTTACTTGGATTAATCAGAGAGCTTGTTCAGAGTGTCCTACCGGCCCAGTGGAGTTGGAGGGACTTTCTGAAAATTTTTCTGCCTCGGGGAGAAGAACCTTTTAATTGCAGCACCTACGGGCCAAATTTCAGGGTCACAGGCTTGGTTCAGGTGCTCTAAGGGAAATTCGACTTTGAAAGTTGAAGACGTTTCTGTGTTGCTCAGCTTTACGCACAAGAAGTTTACGGAAGGCGCAGATGATTTCAAAAAATTACAGTGATTCCTCGGTAGTATCGGGTTTCATTCGGGAGACATGCAAATACCCTTTTTTAGGTACCGCTGCAACAGTCGATACTGTTTTGTTGGAGCCGATTACTGGTTTGGTTTTTGGTTTGAGAACTTTTTTAGGTGAATTCAGAGATAATTCAGTGTTGATTGTTTTTGCTTGTTTATCTGGCGAAATTCGTGCGAATGTGTTTACACTCTCGGCTAGGAGTTTGTTTTTACTATCCGTGGGCTTAGCTGCAGGCACGGAACGAGCTTTCAGAGTTTTCAACTTTTAACGAGTTTGCGTATGTCAGTTGATCCTTCTTTGTTTCTAGGCTGTTGTCTTTTTCTACGAAGGTAGATTGAGTTGCAATTTCTTTATTGCATGAGACTGTATGTTCGCGGGTATTTGTCAATAGATTAATTTGTTGCCTAAGACAATCAATCGTTACCTGCTGGTTGTATACGATCAGGTCCTTCTGCCTGATCAGCTCCTTAAGGTACATTATCGCAATGATGCGAGCATCCCTTTCGTTCTGGGGGGAGAGCTTCTTGCTCAGGTCACTGCGCATGTGCGCTTCACCATTTGCAATATCAACATTTCCACAACAATTTATTAGCTTACTGTCAATAATAGATATATTCTTTTCTTTTTTTAACAGTTCCACACAACTGTTGTGAGATACGGACCCACAGGAGATACACTTGAGACAGGATAATGCAGTATGTTTACATCCTTTGCACGTTTTATTGGCACTGCCAGGTTTCGCGGCTGCTTCGTGCGACGCCATGACACGAAAAGTTTTACGAAAGAGTTCTACATTGAAAATGTTGCCAAATGTTTACGGCGTGCTGGTAATCCTCATCGTTGACGTTTTCGCCATGTAATTTATTATAAAATAGGGATTTATCGGGAAGACTTGTCTCTTCCAATTTGTCAACAGAATTCACGTAATCATAGGGAAAACATCCTTTACGAGTTACTAATTTATAAGAATCCGGATTCGGAAACGCTTTTTGTACGAACTTATTTGTTCTGGTTTCAAATTTTTCGCTAATGTTTCAAGAGACGAAACGAATCTAAGAAATGTAATTTCACATAGCCTACCCTTTTCGAGAACGATATGTAAATTTCAGTTGTGTTTGCTAAAATTTCGACATTTTCGTCGTTTACGTTTGCCAGAGCTTCTATTATAAAGTGACTATCGTAATGAGATAAATTGTGTAAAATCACGGGAATAATATTTTTAACGCGACATTGTAAATTACAATTATTGCACAAAGCTGCAATATAGTTCCCGGTAAAATTGTCGTGGTGATAAGTTTTAGCATTATTTTCGTTAAAATTAGAATCACAAATCTCACACTTTTCGGCATTTGCATGTGCCGTAGATTCTTCAAACGTTAAATCTTTCATAGGAACGGTAACGTGATTTTTTAATATTTCTTGAACATTTGTTGCTTCTCCTAATAATAATTTATTTACGAACCACTCAGCCGGGTTTTCGCCGCGGTAAATTTCAAAATGATTTAGTCGATCGTCGTAAGAACAGACTGTTAAATATGCAACGCTAAAGGCTTCGTGCCGTTGATAGGCGTTCGTGAAAGCTTTTTCTAAAGTATCATCACAAGTCCGCGTAAATGACAAACGGCAAAGGCATGGTGGCTGCAAATTGTTTGAATTTAACAATGTTTTCTCCGTCTTTAGGTAATTCAATTTTTACGGCCTCATGACGCGAGCAATCTGACACATGACGATTTAATTTGTCCTTGGATTTGATACCTGCACAATTCTGATAAATTTTTAATGAGACAAAAATGACCTACGCGTTGACTTTTCTTTAAGTATAATAAATTTACGTGCCAGTTTTTGACATTTTTTGTATGATAAAGTGGACCAACGATGCTCTTGTTTTCATAACCGTATACGTTAATTGAAATAAATTTATTGACGTTTTCGAATTTCTGCAAGTCGCACAGATTTACGGGAAAACATATACCTTTAAAATTAAAAAAATCGTATACAGGGATATTCACATAAACCGTTCGTTAAAAGTTTTCAAGGTTGCAGTTCACGTAGATATTTGAAATTTAAGGAGCAAGGGTTTTCCGTGGAGATCTCTTTAAATAAAATAAAATTGCCTTTGTATCACTTCCGGTTGTACCGGAAGTCGCTATCAACTCGCTTATTTTAAATGGAATGCTATATTTTTTATCACGTTTTTGAATTCTACATGTAAAAATATGTTAAATTGCAATACATTTCCCTATCTCTAAAATGCATCATTTTTGAGATATTTTGAATTTTCTTAGAAATTTGGATTCTGCAATCTGATTTTCAAAAAATTATAACACAGCTGTTATTGAAGCAATTTTATTTGTAATAGCTAATATTGTATTTGAAGCTTTAAGGTTCTTAAAAATTCCATCAGCATAATCTATTAAGCTACAGCGTGTCTAAAACGCACCGCTCCACTCGAAGATATTCAAACACAGAAAAATACTTTTTTTCAAATGGAATGACCGATATTTTAATGCACCATTGTATGTGGAATCAAATGCTGCGTCGAACTGTACTAGCATTCCCTATACCTAACTTTAACAGTTTTTCAGTTATAAGATATTTCTGGTTTAATACATAAAAATTGAAATTTATTAGGTTAAATATTTCTAATTTTGTTGATATAGTTATGAAAACAACAAACAATTGCATTTAACGTTTCCTGTTACTACAAATTTTAAGCAAAAGCAAAAAAAATTTGAGAATCAAAATCAAAATTACTCAAACGCTGATATTTTAAATCTATTTTTTAAATTCATGAAGAATGATCTAAAATTGTTCAGAGCAGTAATTGTTTGAGTAATTTTGATTTTGATTCTCAAATTTTTGCCACGACTAGGTTCACGATTGCCGATAAGACCAACCGCTGTCCTTTTCTTGAAATTCGGAAAGCTGATAAATAAGAAAGTGAAAAAAGAAAATGAATATCTGGCAGCTTATTTCGTTTCAAACTTACCTGCACCACGATTTCGTTAAACAATTTCGTCTAGATTTGCTCCAATATTGATCACGTGATTTTTGGTATTGAAAAACTTATATTCCGAGACATCGGTTTGAGGTTTTACAAATTCACCGCAAAATACCAAATTTATCTTCATCGAAGGCGTTTTCACCAATTGATTTTCGATTCTAGTTCTAATCAGAGACGAGGGGTCTAGGAAAAAGCTTCGCGGTTGTGTATGAGTTTTATTGATTATTACTCCGGTACGAATTCTGCTTTTAAATGCAGATTGCAGCTGTAAATTAAAAAAAAAAGTAAATTAGAAAAAATACGTACGCATTTAATTTAAAACTTATATCCTTCCACTGAATTCGGTTGATTTTATTAATTCTCCGTTCTGTTCCGGGACGACGACGACGATGTATTTTTAAACCTCGACCAATCGGCAACGTTTTAATTTTTAATTCCAGTTTTACATCGAATGAATGTAATTTTGCAATTAAGCTTTCAATTTGTTTCTTATCGTGCACCGACGGACAATTTCTCATTAGCTCGTTTAATGTTTTAATATTTTTTTTTTTAGTTTTGCAATTTTATAAGCATCTGATTTATCGCCGCACTCATCTAATAAGCGAAACACATTTAAATATTCTCGTAAATCCATATCAATGTTTAATAATAATCTAATTATAAATTATGTTTATAACTAAGCTAATATTTTTTTACGTTAACGATATAAAAAAAAGAGACTAATTCTAGCGACTTGAAATAAGATAATAAATTTTGTACTTGTATTTTTTATATTTCTCAAATTCAATGTCATAAGCCGGCTGCGGTTTACTGGCTAATTTTACCTATCTTATCTTCGGGTATGGCCTTGTTAAATCGACGAGGCAGAAACACGACAAACTCTTGATCGAGTTCCGCCAGCAATGATTCTCCAAATTTCGTTTTTACATATTTTAAATCGGACAACGGATACTTACGCTCGATTTCCAACTCCGACAACTTCTTAATAGGTAATGATTTTAACGAAGTAGAACTATTTATATTCGAAATGGTATCCATAATTAATGCGCACAGAGAAAACGTAAAATGAACTCTTTTCTGTAGGGATACATGATACAAACTAAAGTGCAGTGCTACAGTTCGTGGCGCATTTTCCTTATCAGTAAATTGCAATGCAATGAGTAATCTACGTGTGCGCATTAAAAAAAGGAAAATATTTATTTCATAACTTACAAAAATATTTAACATTTTTTATCACCGCGTACACGTTCCTTAATTCTTCACTTCGTGTTATGAAACATCGTGTATAATACGTCTTTTTTTTTATTGGTTTAAAATAAATTAAGCTCACATTTTTTCCTCTCCTCCATATTTAAGAGCGCAAGTTTGCTTTGGATCGTTTAGTTTCGCGGCGTGCGTAAATAAGTGCAAGTATACAACTGAAAATGGCATCATCGTCGTTAGAGTTTCTGGAAAGTTTTCTGCAAGAATGCAGACGAAATAGTGATTTTCGTTTTGTTAGCGAGGTGTCTTACAAGCTATGCAGATCTGCAAAAATTTCAACGGGACTCAGCGTAACGAATAATTTTGAACCGTTGGTAAAACTAACGTACAGCTCAAAACCAAAATGTTTAACGTTTAATGGCGACGAGTGAAATCAATTCATCGAATACTTTCCTCGCATCGAAGATCATCTGAAATTAAAAAGCAGGAGGTACCAACAATGTGCGTACACGAAGACGATTTCCAATTTCGAGCTTTGCGACAGTGATATCAAATTATTTTTTATCGAGTCCAAAGATAAATTTAAGGTGAAAATTATTAAAGGCGAAACAGATATAGAATTGGATAAATTTATGTTTAAAATATTAAGTAAATTATTACATGTCTTCGGTTACCGCATCAAAACGCTCGAAAAACTTACGTTCAACGGTTACTACAATAAAATTATAGAACTAATCGCCACTTATCTCCCGCATAATGAAAACTTAATTTCGTATGCCCGTAATTTTGTTATCGGAATCCCAAAAGCAGAGGACGGAAATGTGCAATGGTATTCAGAAAGTATCGATTGTTTGCTGGAATTGTTGGCAAATCACGAAGACAAAATAAAACTCGACGTGGTGAGATATAAAAACTCGATTTTAATGGGATCAGCCGTCGTCGGTCAGTCGCAATGAAAACGTAAGAAGAGATACTTGAAATCGTGGACAAAATATTGGAATATAACAATAAAAACTTCGGTTTGAGCAATATCAATACGGATCTAATTCCCTACATTCCCAGATACATTTTACTGCAACAATCTACGTTAAATTTAATTGATATTTGGGAGCGATTACCCGATCGTTTGAAGCAAGATAAAGAGCTGCAGCGTAAATTACCTTGTTATTTGCATTATAACACCGGCGAAGCGCAGTGGGGCGGACCTCCGATTTCTCTGCATTTGTGTCCTGTATGCCTAAACGACGACGAGAGTGCGTCCGTGTGAAAATGGGTCTCCTTGCTGCCGCGATAGTTTTCGCGGTAATTGCGAACAATACGTTTTATATAAACATTAATAATTCAAACATAACTGAGTGTTACGTGTGTACAGATTACGAAAATAGCGTTTGGCCTAAGAATTGGATTCAGCTTGCTTGGAAAGGTTCAAACATGTTCGGCGTAAATTTAACAAATCAAGATCAGATGTTTCTGTATTACAAACTTCGTTGTTTTCATCATGGTCGTCGGCAAATTGAAGACAGCGACTGGAAGATTGCGCTAAATATTTCGCACGAATATGCAGATTATTTTCTCGATTCGGAATATGTCAACTTAACGCAAATTGATTTTAATCATAATTTGTTTTTGTATAACGATAATGAAAATACTTATTGTTCGCATGCATTTTTCGTAAGTTGTATCGCACTGTTTTTCAATATATTGTTAACGATAATTTGTATGTGCCATATAAAATGTGTTCTTAAATAAGTATGTAATCAGAGGAATTAATAAAACTATTTTTCTTTAAAAATAAGCAAATCAATTTATTTCTACATTCATACAATTAAACAATATTTGACAGTTTAACCCAAGATTTTTCAGGAATGCCCAACCATTTCACGTAGGCTTTTCCTCCTTTTTTTCTCAAAATTTTTTCCACCAAATGGAATAGCTCGTTGGAGTTCTTCGTTATAGAAGGCGCCCAAAATCGGTTGCTTCGACATGTCTTCTAGCAGGTAAGTAACGGGATTAGTAACTTGAATTTTAACGATTTTGAACAGTTCCGTGAACCACGAGGGAGTAAACCCCTTCTCGAATACTCCTTTATATTTGCTGATGCGAACGACATCATCGACACGAAATTTCGCTTTGCTCGCAATTTTAATCTTATTGTATACCGTTTTAACGAAGTGACCACTCCGTTGCTATTCATTTAGAATTTTCCTTGTTTTATAGTTAAGTTATTTAGTCTGTATATTTAGGATGTTTCGCGCAGATCAGAGTGGGAGAACTGAAAGGAGTAGGGCTCCCCTTCCACGCGCTCGCTTATAAAGGCGCGATGCGAGCGCGTTTGAGTTAGTCGCTCACCGGCTCATCTTCCTGACGGTGTTCCGACTCTAACACGCTGGGTAACCTGTGCTACGATCGTGTTATTTCCAACCGCTCCTCCTGTTTTATCCTGACTTTTTCCTTGCTATAGAACGGGAGTCTCGTTCTCTCTCTCCCTTACCTAAGTGTGGGAGTCTCACACATCCTGATCCCTGAGTGGGAGTCTCACTCTCTCTTACCGAGTGCGGGTGTCTCGCACTTCCTTACCATAGAACGGGAGTCTCGTTCTCTCTTTCCCTTACCTAAGTGTGGGAGTCTCGTTCTCTCTTTCTCTTACCTAAGTGTGGGAGTCTCGTTCTCTCTTTCTCTTACCTAAGTGTGGGAGTCTCACACATTCTGATCCCTGAGTGGGAGTCTCACTCTCTCTTACCGAGTGCGGGTGTCTCGCACTTCCTTACCATAGAACGGGAGTCTCGTTCTCTCTTTCCCTTACCTAAGTGTGGGAGTCTCACACATCCTGATCCCTGAGTGGGAGTCTCACTCTCTCTTACCGAGTGCGGGTGTCTCGCACTTCCTTACCAGAGAACGGGAGTCTCGTTCTCTCTCTCCCTTACCTAAGTGTGGGCGTCTCACACATCCTGATCCCTGAGTGGGAGTCTCACTCTCTCTTACCGAGGGCGGGTGTCTCGCACTTCCTTACCATAGAACGGGAGTCTCGTTCTCTCTCTCTCTCTTACCTGATCCGAACCTGGGAGCCGAAACCGAAACGCATGCACAGTTTGCATGGTGTTTAGAGTTACCGTTTATGTCCTTAAGACACACCGTATTTTACCGTTGTTCAGTGTCCTTAAGACACACCGTATATTACCATTGTTTAAGTGTCCACGAGACACACCGTATCTTACCGTTGTCCACGAGACACACCGTATATTACCGCTACCGAAAATACCGTCCGAGAGTTTAACATTTCGTTTACCTGTACGTGAGTGTTACCGCTGTAAAATATCCCAATTTGTGGATACGTGTATTTATGAACTGTTTGTAAATAAAACTGTATTTGCTAAGTGATCGACGCTTTTATTTCTGAACCTGGACTCCGACGAGCAAACCCGAACCGCCGTCAAGCAGAGCATCGATCAGCAGCTACAGACCGACCCGAAGATTGACGGACCGTTACACCGTTTCTAAAAGCGTCTTTTCATTTGTCTTGTTCACATCTTTAGGAGCCATGCCTATTGTTCTGTGCACACTGGCGTTGTATTTGTCCACAATCGTTTGCAATAAATCGAACCTTTAAATTTGCCGCGCATACTGAATTCTCTGTACAGATTTTCTTTAATTGTCCATATAACTCTCTCTACCATGGCGGCCTTTATCGGAGAAAATGTTGAGTAATGATTTATTCCGTATCTATTTGTCAAATCTTTAAACTTTTGGTTGTAGAACTATTTTCCCTCGTCGGTGTGTAAATTTGCGGGCGTCCTCTTGTCGGTATTCAATATTTCGAGCATAGCTTGAGTTACGAGCTCGCTTCTCTTCCTTTTCACCGGTTGCGCCCACAAATACTAGAAAAGTAATTTATGACAACTAAAATGTAATTATAACCGCACAGATCAGCTTGCCAAAGATCGTCCACAGACTTTACAATTATGGATCTCGTCGAAAAATTCTTCCTCGCAGGTTTGCGTAACTCATTGACGACGTCACGTTTAATTTGGCTCATTGCTGGCAATTTTATTGTGCCCTTCATCGAACCGCTGCTCCAACTTATCTAATCTAATGTCCGTTTTACACAGTCAAAGAAATTGATGGATTTTTTGTCCTTGAATTTATTCATGAGTGTAATACATAAAATCGTCGTGAATAAATCAACGACAATAAATTCATGAATAAATTGTCAAATTAGAACCAGCTTTATAGTTGGGATTAAGGGTATTCTTTCAAGCAGAAATCAATGCATTTTTTGTCGGCGAATTGTGGCTTTCGTTATGAATAAAACTTTCTGAAAAAAATATATGTGATTTAAGTAGTGATGATCGAGGTACCTTGACGCATAGGAGTATTAAATGCAAGTAGGGTTTTCCAAAAAAAAAATTCAAACCTTCAATAAATTGGCTCTACTGTACAACGCTGTAGTGAAGTGAACTATGCACGTTTTAAGAAAATAGTGGTCCACAGCCTTTGTTTTACATGTACTTGATATGTTGGTTAAATTTAAATTGTATTGATTAATTACAACTTCCGTAATTCGTTGACAAAATTGTGCTGCAAAACGGAGTTAAAGTAGAGTCGGCATAACGCTATCCCTTGCATGCGGTCTCTGTCGGTCTCTGCACCAGCAACGGGCGGGGGCAATCACTACTTAAATCACATATATTTTTTTCAGAAAGTTTTATTCATAACGAAAGCCACAATTCGCCGACAAAAAATGCATAACATTACATTGATTTCTGCTTGAAAGAATCCCCTTAACTGAAAGACGACAATAAAAAGTTGGACTGTGTAATACAAAGTGACATTTGCAATAAATTCAACGATTTCTTCATGAATAAATTTGCAAATAAATCCATCAATTTCTTTGACTGTGTAAAACGGGCATAACATTAATCAGCTTCACTTGTTCTTGAAATACGTTTAGCTCTCGTTTCAGATCGCTGAGGTAGAGAGCTTGCGATCTAAATATTCCTTCGATTTTCGATTTCACGTCCGTAACTTGATTTTGTATGGCCCTAGAATCATTTTGGATTTTTTCCTTTATCTCGTCCACGTATTTTTTATTGGTCGTGTCTCTTGGATTGATGCTCGAGACGACGTTGCACAGTCATTTGTTCCCGATATCATAATGTTTATCACTTGTGAGAGAAAATCCTAAATCGGGAGGCCCTCGAGTTGTTTTCGTTTTGCGTAAATATTTGCCGAATTTATTGACGCTCATTCTATTACATCGACTTCTTTCAGTTCTTCGATGATGGCAATAATCTCGTTATTATGGCCCGTGTGTCCTGCCTGTTGAAAAGCCTTCAACAATATCGGACGATCCACCAGCTCGTTGATGTTATCGCAGTATATATACTGAAACGGTTTATTTTCAATTTCTAATCCTTCACCGCTCCAAGTTTTAGCGCGAGATTTTCTTTCGAACAACGGTTAAATTATATTTCTGTATTTTTCACTTCGACTTCCCTTTATTTGCTTTGCAGGATCATTGCCTCTTCTGTGAGCGTGCGTGCGGTCTAGTATATGATGATACTTATCTTCGTTCTTAAAACCGATCGGTTGCTTTTTAAAGAGTAATTCATAAAGCCCCGGTGTGCCAATATACGTAACACCTTCAATTATCAAATCTTTTTTTTTTAATTGCACGTCGCTATCGCCGATTCGCCAAGCGTCCGTAACAGGATTATAGCGAATGCCGTACACATTGTCGTACTCATTATTGACGTCTTGTAATACACCATCAATGTATGCTCTGGGAAGTGGACCGTACATCTTAAGGTATTCGTTTCTAGGAGTGGGAGACATTATTTGATATAAATTTTGGTAATTGAAAAGTCTTCTCTCTTCATCGATTTCTTCTTCATCCTCGGACGGAAACGGATTATATCCGGCAACATCTTCCGATTGAACAAAACTGGATTGTGGAAGACCGACTTGCTTTTGCAGTTTTCTTTCTGGTTCCGCCAAGCTTTCGTCGGCAGATTTCTTTACAGGTAAGTAATTAACGGAATCTTTTTCAGTTTTTACTGTTCGCTGAAGCTTTTTGAGAGGCTTGGTGATCGGTTTATACTTTTGCGCCAGCTCATAGTCTGGTTCCAATTTACCTCTTTTCAAAGCCAGTTTTCTTATTGCTTTACTTGCTTTGATAATTTCTAATTTCATTTTCTTCTTTTTGTCCATTCTTAAACCAATTGGTCGATTCGAAACCGTTTCCGAGCAGTTAAAAGCAGTTGTAAAGCTGTTTTAGTTGTCTGGTCCAGTTCTTCCACCGGTTATATCCGTTTCCGAGCACTTGTAAAGCTGTTTTAGTTATCCGGGCTGAGTTCTTCCACCGTTTCCGAGCAGTTAAAACCAGTTGTTCTACCGATCAGCTACCGGTTGTAAAGCTGTTTTGATACTGTTTTAGTTGTTTGGATGCGGCGACGCCTATATCAGTATGTAACTGTCAAATCCTTTACGATATCTTCCGTCTTTTATATCATGTTCCTTATCAATGCAAATAAACCCGTATTTCTTCTTCCAACACTCGGCACACTCGACTTAAATTGATCGAATGACATGTCCATGCATACGTGGTCCTCAAATATATGCCGCAAATTCGTCTCGTCTTGTTTAAATAAAATCAAAAAGTTAGCGAATTCTCTTTTGCATCCTCCGGATTCAGTATTTCTTCGTTGTCCTTGAACGCAAAGTAGTTTACTTCTTTCACTTCACTTAGAATTTGCTCCAACGCTCGATATTTCGGTTGATACAGGGACTTGGAGTAAACGTAGACATTTTCGAAGGACAGACCGTTCGGATGGACGATCAAAGAAATCGCGATGTTGGTTTTTCCAGAATTTGACGTTCCCGCGACGTGACATCTCATCGTTGAGGGTAATAAAGGGTGACGGTTCAATTTTGTCTCTTCGGACAAAAAATTCATATTCATTACGGGAAGCTTATGCGCCTGCTTGACAATTCGCATGTTTCACGTATACTCGCGCACACGACTATATATAAATTTAACTTCTGCTTCTGTTGACCGCAGTCTTTCAGACCAAATGACTGCGCGTAGTGGTGCAGGTCTCTCATCAATAAATTACCGTTCGAATTGCATCTATCCGGAGGTTACCAATTCTGCGGACCCGGTACAAAATTAAAAGAGCGTTTGGAACGCGGAGACGTCGGCATTAACGAATTAGATCGAGCCTGCAAAGAACACGACATAGTGTACTCCAGCTACAAATAATTAGCGAACAGACATTTGGCAGACAAGAAGCTAGAAGAGCGCGCTTGGAATCGCGTTAAATCGAAAGACGCGAAACCCGGAGAGAGAATAGCGTCTCTTGCTGTTACTTCTGCGATGAAAATCAAAGGAAAACTCGGAAGCGGTCACGGCGGCGGAGGTTCTCGTAAAGTGGCCTTGGGAGAAGTTGTCAGGAAAATTCGCAAAACCTCGTAAATTCGAAAGCGGCATAATAAATTTAGATTCGAAAAACGGTGCCGTAACGCACTGGGTCGCTTATTTTAAAAGAAATAAACACGTGCTGTATTTCGACAGTTTTGGTAATCTTCCACCGCCGTCGCAAGTGATTCGATATTTTGAGGGCAGTCGAATAATCTACAATCACAAGAGATATCAAAAATTCAACGCCAACAATTGTGGACATCTGTGCTTAGAATTTTTACATAAAGAGGGCAAAGCATAGGAAAAAAATACGCAGTCATGTCGAGAACGTGAAGTAATGGATCTGCGTTTCCACGACAAAAATAACGGGAGCAGTAATAATATACATAACAAGCCCGCAGAATTCATCATTCAGAAGACAGCTCCCCAAAGGTTAACATCGAACAATATATTGTTGTTGCAAAGTTTGGGCTATTGTTATGTACGTGTATACATATCAGAAGCCCATGAATGAACGTTTTATATAAAAACAATAACTTGTTATGAGATGTCAGTTACATAAACAATTTGTATCATTTTTGAATTAATAAAAAACAAATCTTTCTAAAATAAGCAACTCGGCCCAGGAATATTATGGTAGAAACAAAAAAAGGCAAGATGAATTTTACTGTTGAAGAATTTAAATTCATTATGTCTGAAGCAGTACAAATGGCATTATGTGCGACAAACAAGCAACCAGTTATATCTTCAGAAAGATTAATGGAGTCCTTATCTAACAGAATAACAGAATTTCATTATGACAAAAATCAAGATCAAATTTTTGAAGAATGGTATGACAGGTATGTTGATCTTTTCTCAGAAGACGCTAAAAGTTTAGAAGATTCAGCTAAGGTTCGCTTATTGCTTTCTAAAATTAGTCAAACTGAATATGATCGATATAAACGCCATATTTTACCTAAAAAGCCGAAAGAATTGACTTTTGCTGAAACTGTAGAAACGCTTAAGAATATTTTTGGTCCAGTTCGTTCACTGTTTGCTACTCGTTATCAAGCACTAAAGATGCGCTTTGAATTGGGTACCGATTTATTAACTCACGCTGGTTTGATATCTGATGCGGTAGAACGTTTTCAAATAGAAAAACTAGATGCAGAATTTTTCAAATGTTTACTTTTTACATCAAGTTTATATGCTACCGAGCATGCTATACTTCGAACGAGATCTCTTAAGTATATGGATGAAAACCCAAAGTCAAAATTAAACGAATTAATTAATTAACGATTGTCAAAAATATTTGTGCCTTCAAGAAGATGTCAAACTCATTGGCAAAAATAATGAAATTGTCAATCACAGCTCAATCAATTCTCTTTAATCTAGAAAAAAATTTCAAGAGTATAATTTAGACAGAACTCACGAAAAATATTAAATGCACTCGCTGTGGGGGAAAACATTATCGCTCTGAATGCAAACAAAAACAAGAAAGCTTAGTATGTGCTTATTGTTCTAAAACGGGACACGTTGAATCTGTTTGCTTTCTCAAGAAAAAGCAACATAAACAGCCACGAAAAACAGAAAATAAAACAAAAATTCGTTCGTCAAAATTACATCATGTAACGTGCATTTTTTTTTTTATAAATAAAATTTCTTGGCAAAACCGCCGTTACAACACACTTTCAGTTGAAGGTACGCTGGTTACAATGCAACTAGATCTTGGTGCAGATATTACACTTTTACCAGAAAACTGCATTAAACGAATCAACAAAAACATCCAAATTTTGCCGACCACACGTAAAGCTCGAGTTGCTAATGGTACATTTTTACGACTTAAAGGAAAAGTTAATCTTCCTTTCACATTTAACGGTAAGCGAGTCTTGCATACTTGTTACCTTGTACAGAATAAACTTCATTTAATGGGGAACGATCTGATGGAAGCGTTACAGTTTTTGGATAGACCTTTAAATGAAATCTGTGACAAAAATTCTGATGGTTTATGTTCTTGCAATTTACCAAACTTAACAAGTGAGAGCATTGCTGCATTGGAAACACATTTTCAAGTTAAAAAAAATCAAGAAACAAAGGTTAATGAAGAAAGAAGCTCCAGTAGTGGATCACCGAAATTAAATAAAACGCATGCATTATCCGAAGACTTAGATAAATCAGAAGGAAAGTTTTTGAATACAATAATTGAAACTTATCCTGAAACATTTTCTCCTGGACTCGGACATTGCAAACTTTTTCAAGCTCATTTGAAATTGAAAGTAGGAGCACAACCTATTTTCTGCCCGAAACGTACAGTTTCTTATGCGTATCAAGACGCTGTTGAAAAAGAACTTGATCGTTTAGAAAACCTTGGTGTTATTAAAAAAGTAAATTATTCAAATTGGGCAGCACCAATTCACGTGGTAAAGAAAGCAAATGGATCACTTCGAATTACTGTGGACTATTCTACTGGTTTGAATAACGCACTCGAACTTCATCAATACCCTCTACCTCTACCGGAAGATATTTTTGCATCATTAAATGGTGGACGCATATTTTCAACATTAGATTTTTTTGATGCTTATTTACAGATTGAAGTTGATGACGAAAGTAAACAATTGCTTACAGCAAACACTCATCGCGGCTTATACCAATATCAAAGACTCCCTTTTGGTGTTAAAAGTGCTCCAGGTATTTTCCACGAAATGATGGACAAAATGCTTTCTGGCTTACGTGGAGTAACCGCTTATCTTGATGATTTAATTATTTCCGGAAAAATTAAACAAGAACATCAAGAAAATCTTCGTGCAGTTTTCGAGAGAATCCAGCTATTTGTATTTAAAATTCGTCTTGAAAAATGCAATTTTTTTGCAAAATCAGTAAAGTATTTAGGTCAAATCATCGACAAGAATGGCCGTCGTCCAGATCCAGAAAAGATAAGTGCCATTGTTAGAATGCCAGAACCAAAGAACATTGGTGAACTACGTTCATTTTTAGGAATGGTAACTTATCGCTGCAGATGCTTCGCAGAATGGAATTGGAGCAGTCATTTATCACAAATTTTCAGATGGTTCTACAAAAGCAGTAAGTCATGCCTCACGTACACTTACTGAAACCGAAAGAAAATATTCTCAAATAGAAAAAGAAGGTTTGGCGCTCACATTCGCAGTGAAGAAATTTCATAAAATGGTTTTTGGACGAAATTTCATTCTTCAAACGGATCATCGACCGCTTATGGCAATTTTTGGTAACAAAAAGGGAATTCCTCAACACACTGCTAACAGATTAGCTAGATGGGCGGGCAATCACGCTTCTGGCTTACGACTTTACGATCGAATATGTGCGAACTACCTCTTTTGGACAAGCAGATGCACTATCTCGACTTATCGCAAATCAACCAGCGCCAGAAGAAGATGTTTTTATAGCTGCAATTAAAGATATTGAAGATATTGAAGCAGATATCAACTCTATTTTTAACACAGCAAAACAACTTTTTCCCATCACTTCACAAGAAATTGCTACTGCTACTCAGAATGATGAAATATTGTGAGAAGTTTATGAAGCAATTTCCAATGGATGGTCTAAGACATTGATGACACCAGATTTACTTCCTTACGAGCGTCGAAAATCTTCACTTAGCATTGTTAAACACTGTATAATGCTGAAGGAAAGAATAGTCATTCCACGAGTTTTACAACAACGCATTCTTGCACAACTTCATATTTCACATCCAGGAATCGTACGAATGAAATCAATCGCTCGAAGTGACGTATACTGGTCTACTCTGGATGCAGACATTGAGAATATGGTAAAAATTTGCAACGAATGCCAAACTTGTCAGAAAATGCCTACTAAAACTGTACTAAGTTCATGGCCAAAATCAGAAGAACCATGGACGAGAATTCATATCGATTATGCTGGTCCATTCCTTGGCTCAAATTTTCTTGTAGTCGTAGATTCTTACTCAAAATGGCCAGAGATTATTAAAACGAATTCAACAGAAAGTTCAGCTACAATTTATATGTTGAAACAACTTTTCTCTCGTTACGGTTTGCCATAAGTAATAGTATCAGATAATGGTACTCAGTTTACTTCGGGGGAATTTAAAAGTTTTTGCATCTCACATGGAATTAAACATTTACGTACCGCTCCATATTCTCCACAATCAAACGGACAAGCCGAAAGATTTGTGGATTCCTTTAAACGAACCCTTCGAAAGCTTCATCATAAAATGAACATTGACGAAGCACTTTTACTATTCCTTGCAACTTACCGAACAACACCAGCAGGAGCTATTTCTTATCGAATTCCAGATGAATTATTTTTACAACGGAAAGTACGCACTATGTATGATTTAATGAAACCAAATGAAACTGAAGATTTTAATAAACGAAGTATGGAAAGAGAAAATCAATTTAATCATCACGGAACGAAAAATCGAGAATTCAAACCTCAAGATGCTATTTATGGAAGAGATTATCGAAATTCAAGCAAACCAGGTTGGCTACCGGGAAAAGTTATTAAAAGAAAAGGCAGAGTTTTGTATGAGGTACAACTCGACTCTTATGGTAAATGTTTTCGACATATAAATCAACTGAGGAATCGACGGGAAGATTCAAAGATTGGAACTTACGAAGCCGTCAACCAAGAACTTCAAGATGCCTTCACACTTCCTTGTGTCTCATCTCAAAACACTAAAAATTCTATTCAAATTGTGTACCAGAATCTCAAGAAATCTGTCCTAATCCTTCAGTCTCAGAGGCAAAAACTCTGCGACGTTCATCTCGTATCAAGACACCCATTTTTCGATATGAACCAAAATGGACCTCATCACGCCGAGATTAATATAAATGTTTCTCTTTTTCCGCAGGGGAGATGTTATGTACGTGTATACATATCAGAAGCCCATGAATGAACTTTGTATATAAAAACAATAGGTTGTTATGAGAAGTCAGTTACATAAACAATTTGTATCATTTTTGAATTAGAAATAAATCTTTCTAAAATAAGCAACTCGGCCCCTTTCATCAACACAACACATTAGAAAGTGCATTATTTGCTTTAGAGCTAAGCCTTCTAGCCCTCAACAGATCATGGGCAATCTACTTGCCAACAGAGTAACACCGTCGCGACCGTTTGAAGTTGTCGGCATTGATTATTTTGGCCCCCTATTAGTGGAGGAAGGAAGACGCCGAAACAGTGCCAGTATCAAGACTTATGGCTCAGTTTTCATATGTTTTACAACCAAAGCTGTACACCTGGAGTTGGTTGGCAATTTGTCTACCGAAGCTTTTTTTAGCAGCACTAAACCGTTTCATCACACGACGCGGCAGACCTACCCATATCCATTCAGATAATGGAACTGAGTTTGTCGAGCAAAGAGAGAACTAAAGGGTGAACTCGGCAAAATCCGGACACTTAAAAAGGGCTATAAAACAGAAACCCCAAAATTTTTGAGAAAAGCAAATATCTATTTTTAAACTACTCTACAATACTAAAAATTATAGTACATTAAATTATTCCGAATTTGTAGCATATGCTACTGAGCGAACTTTATGGCGCACTCGTCGCATAAGTTTTTGTACGACGGCTTTATCAACTTTTCGAAACGCCCAAAGCTACTTATATCGGAACTGGTCGATAGGTGTGACCGTTGCGGCATTCTTCTTCAAGATTGTCTTCACAATAGACCAGAATTCTTCAATTGGCCTGAGTTCTGGGCTATTGGCTGGGTTAAATTCTTTAGGAACATAATCTACTTCATTATTAAGGTACCATTGGATCGTTTCATTCGAGTAATGACACGTTGCCAGATCTGGCCAAAATAATGGTTTACTGTCATATTTATTAAGGAACGGCAATGGGCGTTTTTAGAGACATTCTTTGAGGTACAGTTCCAGAGGTAATGAAGGGGGTGGTTTTCAAGCCACAGGTGCAGATAGCCTGCCAAACAAGAAATTTCTGTGAAAATTTTGCTTTTATCTTACGCTTGCAAGCTTTAGGAGCATCCTTGCGACTGCGGGCTGTATAAAAAACCTGACCAGCGATATAATTAAAGTTTTTGAAACAGTAGGTTTCATCGTCCATAACAATGCATTTGGATGTCGTTAATTTGTTTTCATAAAGCTTTCTACAGCGGGATTTTGCTTTTAAATTTTGTTTTGCGTCTCTATCAGGTACTGTTTGGGCTTTAAAACTTTTTAATCCAGCTCTGGCTTTAACTTTCTGCACATATGTCTGGGATTTTTTTACCTTGACCGCAACTTCACGGGATGAAATCTTTGGATTCTTTGTATATGCTTGAAGAACCTTTTTGGCCAAGTTATGTTCAGTTTGACCATGTTCACCCCCACTTCCAGACTTTCTTTGGATAGTCAGGCGTTCTTTGAAATGTTTGATGACATCTGCAACCGTAGATTTGGGAATTTTTAAAGTTTTAGCGATCTGACGAACACTCGCGTTTTTATTTTGCATATGTTCGTGCAAAATCAGTTTTCTTCTTTCCAATTCCAACGAAACCATTTTGACAAGTAATGACACGGCGACAATAGTACTGACAGATTTTGTTTTTGTATATTCTGGCTATCTTGATGCTAAATAGCAGCTACCTTGATGCAAGGATTGCTAATATATGCACTGTCAAAGGTGTCCGGATTTTGCCGAGTTCACCCTTTAATTGAGTTAAATCAACTGGTCAATCAAGAAAATTTCCAAGATCACGTTCAGAATCTAGCCGCCAAGGTAGGTATAAGTTGGCACTTCAGCCCTCCTAGATCACCCCATTTCGGAGGTATCTGGGAGTCCGCAGTGAAATTAACAAAACACCACTTAACTCGAGTCATTGGAAAAACCGTGCTAAATTATGAAGAAATGACGACCTTATTAATTCAAATCGAAGCCATTGTAAATTCACGCCCCATCACTCCAATATCAAACGACCCAAACGATTTAACTTTCCTGACCCCAGGCCATTTCCTGATTGGAGACTCCCTCTTGGCACTTCCTGAGCCAAGCCTATCACACTTGAAACTCAATAGTATGTCACGTTGGCAACTTATTCAACATCTCCGGGAGCATTTCTGGAAGAGGTGGTCTCGCGAATACTTGAGTCAGCTCCAACTCAGGAACCGTTGGAAGTTCTCTTCTGGTCCACAACTGGAGAAAGGAAGAATGGTCCTCATTCGTGATGCAACTTGCACCCACTCCACTGGTCGATTGGCAGAATTCAGGAGGTTTTCCCCGGCGAGGATGGCATTGTTCGAGTAGCCGACGTGAGGACACCCAAGGGAATCTACCGCAGAACAACCACCAAGTTTTGCCCCCTTCCTACTGAGTGAGTGTGAGTGTAGTTTTTTGTGTTGAAAGTTGGTTCTTTCAAGGTGGACGGTATGGCGAAGCTTTTATCTGTGTTAGATTAATTGAATTTAGGCTTATTGTATTTGTACGCATTTCTTTAGTTTAAGATTATTTAATTGTTGCTAGTTATTTTCATTGCGGGTGCTTTTAGCGTTCGCGCTGTTTTCGATTTGCCGAGTTTTTTTTTACGTTCGCTTGTTCCGTGAGAAACCATTTTTTTGTCGCTGTTGCATTTTGTGCATTCTTATTAATTTGAAATTCACCACTTTGCATGATTATATTTTTTCCAGGCCGTTTTTTTTAGTTAGGCTTGACCGTGTGAATTACAATTTCAGTTAGCATTTTTTTTTGCTTTAGTTTAATTAGTGTAACCCCTCGCCTTATTGTTTTTGTAGGGATTATTTATAAGGTTATTTTAGTTGCCAGATTTTAGTTCGTTTTTGAATTCAGTTTACGTTCGGATCTGAATTGGCTCGTCACGCGTATTTTAACATGAGGTTAATTTGCACGCGCATAACATTTTCCCGTTGTTTTTACATTTATTTGTAAAGTGTAGTTTTGTTATTAAATGTTTTGTTCGACTTCAGAGTTTTAATCATTTTTCCGTAATAAAACGAACAGCATTAAGTGACGGATAGATTAGGGTGCTTATGACGGATTCTTACAACATCCCAGGTGCTTAGTTTATCCAGGCCCCAGTCTTGTCTGGGAAGAGTCTTTCAAAACAGAAAACTCTCAACAGTGACCAGCCTATGAATTTTTCAGGAATAATTAGGATATGATTTGAAAGTCTTAACATTATACTTTTAAACGACATGTCACTTTAATCTTTAAATTTGAAATTGACGTAAAAACATTGTCTTCAATGAAAGGTCACCAAAACAATTTTTTAAATAAATTTGAAGATATCTCAAAATCGGTTACAGTTAGGTATAGGGAAGCCTTAACATTTTTTATTTAAAATAATATGTAGAATCAGAATTTGCAATAAAATGTACAGCATTCCATTTAAGTGGAAGTGATATAAAAGTGAAAATATTTTAATCTGAAAGATCGCTTTCCCTTAGGGCAGAGTATTAATTTTCAGAATTTTTGTATATTCCCTTCCCCGAAAACTTTTAATATGCCACTCTATTTGGGAGACCCTGTATAAACTACCAAATCTCATTTCGTTGAAAGTACTAATTTTCTGGTAAAAAAATGTAAGACCTATTGCGGATCATGCTGTATATTATTATATTTACCTTTATATGCTACAAATATTAGCTAATTCTTCGCTAACATACGATAATAATGTGAAAAATTATTTCAGTTTTCATTTTTCTTTCATTTTCCCTTTCTGCTAACACAAGACTTGATATAACATTAAACAAGAAGTTTATTATTTATTTTATGTATGAACTTTTGAATTAATCATAGTTAAATTTTCACCGTGTATTGCAGTTGACATTGATAACACATATACAAATTTTCATAGCTGTCATAGCTGTTATAGCTATGTCCAGTAGCTTCCATTACGTCGTTCCACTGTGCGTCGCATTTTTTAATGGAACAGAGGGCGTCGTGTTACAGAGCAGGCAGGAAAATGGAAAGCACCTAATGTATTCCTTATGCAATTAATTTGCGCACCATTCTCAACTTTTCAAATATTAAGCAACTTTGAACTCGAATAACTTTTAATATAATTTTTTTTCGATAAATTTGTTAAAGTAAAATTCGTTTTTAAGTCAAAATATTGGGTTTTTGATATTTCGAACTATTTTTGAAATTGTGAATGGGCCCATTACTTAATTCAAAACTATAGCAATTTAACTGAATTATTCTAACAAAACTCATGCACCGAACGTAACGTTAACTTGTCGTTGCTAAGAGCTGTCTCTGTGTATATACTCTTGACGCGTATTTTTTTTTAAGTGGGAAATGTGACGTGTCCTATCCAAATTTATAAAAAAAAAACATGTAATACATAAAAGCAGCAGTTAGATTTTGTATAGGAAAGCAATATAAATAATTCAAATGGCATTTGAAATAATGAACTAATCAAAGATACACGATTTTATTTCCATAGGCCACTTGATTAGAAAAGATATTAATCACTCGTTATAGGTAACGTGCGTTCAATAAAAAAAACGGTCAAGTAGGCTGTAATTTTTGTAAAAAGTTTAATAAATTAGTAATAAACATTTATTTTTGCAATGTCTCTTTTGAATTAGAGTGATGATAGAAGAAGACATTTAAAAATCAACGTTTATTACTAATTTACAAAATATTTTACAAAAATTAAAGCGTGTCATAGCCTACTGGACTGTTTTTTTTTATTGAACGCACGATATAAGTGATAAAGAAAAAAAAATCAAATTCGACAATATCTCAATTGTAACAGTCGTTATAATGCGTGAAGATTCATCAGTAATTTTTTCAATTTTTTTTCATTAAAAGATTTTTTGAAGAAAATTATATTTTCTTAAAATATACAATTTATTGCACTAATAAATTCAGTACATTAATAATATGAATACACATAAAATTTAAAGCAAAGGTCATGAGTACTTATCTCAAATATACATTATTATAAAATTTATTGTAAAATTACAAAAAAAAAAGGAAAACAATTGCGCAGAAACTTGTCTGCCGAAGAGTGCATTAGCGTTAACAATAAAATTCCAAAACTTAACAGTAATAATCATTGTACGGCTCACAAAAATCACAGCAATAAATTTACATTATTCTTCTGCACAATAATATTTCAAATACAGCAGTTGTGACCGAGTTCTATTTTACAACTATAAATTATGTGAAGATTGCGTGAAGATTCATCAGTAATTTTTTCAATTTTTTTTCATTAAAAGATTTTTTGAAGAAAATTATATTTTCTTAAAATATACAATTTATTGCACTAATAAATTCAGTACATTAATAATATGAATACACATAAAATTTAAAGCAAAGGTCATGAGTACTTATCTCAAATATACATTATTATAAAATTTATTGTAAAATTACAAAAAAAAAAGGAAAACAATTGCGCAGAAACTTGTCTGCCGAAGAGTGCATTAGCGTTAACAATAAAATTCCAAAACTTAACAGTAATAATCATTGTACGGCTCACAAAAATCACAGCAATAAATTTACATTATTCTTCTGCACAATAATATTTCAAATACAGCAGTTGTGACCGAGTTCTATTTTACAACTATAAATTATGTGAAGATTGCGTGAAGATTCATCAGTAATTTTTTCAATTTTTTTTCATTAAAAGATTTTTTGAAGAAAATTATATTTTCTTAAAATATACAATTTATTGCACTAATAAATTCAGTACATTAATAATATGAATACACATAAAATTTAAAGCAAAGGTCATGAGTACTTATCTCAAATATACATTATTATAAAATTTATTGTAAAATTACAAAAAAAAAAGGAAAACAATTGCGCAGAAACTTGTCTGCCGAAGAGTGCATTAGCGTTAACAATAAAATTCCAAAACTTAACAGTAATAATCATTGTACGGCTCACAAAAATCACAGCAATAAATTTACATTATTCTTCTGCACAATAATATTTCAAATACAGCAGTTGTGACCGAGTTCTATTTTACAACTATAAATTATGTGAAGATTGCGTGAAGATTCATCAGTAATTTTTTCAATTTTTTTTCATTAAAAGATTTTTTGAAGAAAATTATATTTTCTTAAAATATACAATTTATTGCACTAATAAATTCAGTACATTAATAATATGAATACACATAAAATTTAAAGCAAAGGTCATGAGTACTTATCTCAAATATACATTATTATAAAATTTATTGTAAAATTACAAAAAAAAAAGGAAAACAATTGCGCAGAAACTTGTCTGCCGAAGAGTGCATTAGCGTTAACAATAAAATTCCAAAACTTAACAGTAATAATCATTGTACGGCTCACAAAAATCACAGCAATAAATTTACATTATTCTTCTGCACAATAATATTTCAAATACAGCAGTTGTGACCGAGTTCTATTTTACAACTATAAATTATGTGAAGATTGCGTGAAGATTCATCAGTAATTTTTTCAATTTTTTTTCATTAAAAGATTTTTTGAAGAAAATTATATTTTCTTAAAATATACAATTTATTGCACTAATAAATTCAGTACATTAATAATATGAATACACATAAAATTTAAAGCAAAGGTCATGAGTACTTATCTCAAATATACATTATTATAAAATTTATTGTAAAATTACAAAAAAAAAAGGAAAACAATTGCGCAGAAACTTGTCTGCCGAAGAGTGCATTAGCGTTAACAATAAAATTCCAAAACTTAACAGTAATAATCATTGTACGGCTCACAAAAATCACAGCAATAAATTTACATTATTCTTCTGCACAATAATATTTCAAATACAGCAGTTGTGACCGAGTTCTATTTTACAACTATAAATTATGTGAAGATTGCGTGAAGATTCATCAGTAATTTTTTCAATTTTTTTTCATTAAAAGATTTTTTGAAGAAAATTATATTTTCTTAAAATATACAATTTATTGCACTAATAAATTCAGTACATTAATAATATGAATACACATAAAATTTAAAGCAAAGGTCATGAGTACTTATCTCAAATATACATTATTATAAAATTTATTGTAAAATTACAAAAAAAAAAGGAAAACAATTGCGCAGAAACTTGTCTGCCGAAGAGTGCATTAGCGTTAACAATAAAATTCCAAAACTTAACAGTAATAATCATTGTACGGCTCACAAAAATCACAGCAATAAATTTACATTATTCTTCTGCACAATAATATTTCAAATACAGCAGTTGTGACCGAGTTCTATTTTACAACTATAAATTATGTGAAGATTGCGTGAAGATTCATCAGTAATTTTTTCAATTTTTTTTCATTAAAAGATTTTTTGAAGAAAATTATATTTTCTTAAAATATACAATTTATTGCACTAATAAATTCAGTACATTAATAATATGAATACACATAAAATTTAAAGCAAAGGTCATGAGTACTTATCTCAAATATACATTATTATAAAATTTATTGTAAAATTACAAAAAAAAAGGAAAACAATTGCGCAGAAACTTGTCTGCCGAAGAGTGCATTAGCGTTAACAATAAAATTCCAAAACTTAACAGTAATAATCATTGTACGGCTCACAAAAATCACAGCAATAAATTTACATTATTCTTCTGCACAATAATATTTCAAATACAGCAGTTGTGACCGAGTTCTATTTTACAACTATAAATTATGTGAAGATTGCGTGAAGATTCATCAGTAATTTTTTCAATTTTTTTTCATTAAAAGATTTTTTGAAGAAAATTATATTTTCTTAAAATATACAATTTATTGCACTAATAAATTCAGTACATTAATAATATGAATACACATAAAATTTAAAGCAAAGGTCATGAGTACTTATCTCAAATATACATTATTATAAAATTTATTGTAAAATTACAAAAAAAAAGGAAAACAATTGCGCAGAAACTTGTCTGCCGAAGAGTGCATTAGCGTTAACAATAAAATTCCAAAACTTAACAGTAATAATCATTGTACGGCTCACAAAAATCACAGCAATAAATTTACATTATTCTTCTGCACAATAATATTTCAAATACAGCAGTTGTGACCGAGTTCTATTTTACAACTATAAATTATGAGATATTATTTGAAATGGTTTTCAAATACGTTACTTGCTAACCTATCCAGGCTATCAGTCATGTTGTTATTTTCGTGCCTGAGAATATCTGTTAATGACAGATTTGCCGATAAATTTTCGGTCAGGTTGTTCACGTCTGTTATATTAGTAGCAGGTAAATCACCAGAATCTAGACTAATTTGCTTCAGTTCTGTAATCTGCTGGTTATCCATATTGCAATAGCTTACTGTTCCATTTTCTGGAAGAAGTCTATTCGTTTGTTCGATATTGTTTGTACTGATGTATGACGTGGAAGGACCTGGATACAGTCCTGGTATATTCCACTGTTTGTTTCCTGGTAGCACTTGGAAAGGTGGAAGTGATGAGGTTGATTGTGATGGATTCGGAGACGATTGTATCAAGTGAGGATCTAAATTTAAATGTAAATTGAAGGGAGACAAATTCCATTTCGGGAAGTTAGAAACTGCCGCATCTGGGTATTGATTGTAAGGTAATGTATCTGTAAATTAAATTAATTATTACTTAAGATGTACTTGCTGTTGAAGACAGACTGATTACCACTAGGTTCAGGCTTTATATCTTGCTCCATTGGTATGTTCGGCTGGTACACGTCTGGCACTATGTCTGTAAAATACAAAAGTTATATTTGTATGTTTTAGTATAAATGGTAACGAAAAACATACGTGCAATTAATTATTACTACAAAAATACAAATTGTTCAATTTTAGTGCTGGTATTTTGTCAATACAATCTGCGGCATAAAAGTGAGAGGTCTCTCCTAGGTAGTCTACTAGCAGTTAAGCAGATCAAAATTAGGCGAATTAAAAAAAAAAAAATCTGGCAAAAGTCGCATGCAAATCTGTAAGTACCAACTCTGATACAAAAAAAGAAACTCTGTCAACACCAAAATAAGTACCTTTTATCGAAAGTAGATAGCTCAGAAGAGAAACTCCGTTTTTGATAACAGAAGAAACACGAATATTCATAAAAAATTGTATTTGATAAAAACTCCACATACAAAGGTACAAAGCTGTACAATAGCTTAACAGGATTAATATATGTAAGTATATGTATAAAGTCTCCGTTCAAAATGCTAAACATCTTCATCGTAAAAACATCTTCTTTATAATAATAAGTAAAGCACTTAAAATCTACTAAAATATATCTAGGAAAATTGACTAGAAACACTAATTAATCAGCAAACTTAATAATAATAAAAACTTCGCGGAGAGCACTCTGAATTGTACAACAACAAACTAACAATTTATCTTTGAAACAATCATGTACAAAGTTATTAATAAAAGCGCAATTATTCCTCGTCAAAATGCGAATAATATCGTCAATTTAAAATCGTCGAACTATATTATTACTTACTAAGATTATCAGTACCTATATGTACTACATACAGACATACACCACAGTATATTAATTTGGTTTGACATTGTGAACTAAGGTCACAAATAGAGCCGCAAAGTAACGACATAAAAATCCAGCACCAATATTTTCCATAAAAGAATAATTTGACTTACTCTGTCTTCCTTGCGCCTTTAGATCCTTAATCCACTTTCGTTTATTTAAATTATAGTCGGTACTGCTATCAGATGGGCGTTTTACACCTACTAAAAAAGAAAAATCAAAACATTATTAAAGATACTGTTGGCTGGCATTAACAACCAAAATGCTACTCAAAAAATATTAAGTCAAGTAAAGAGAATTATACATTTTTTTTCAAACACTAAAAGATATTTCATGTTCACTATTATATTCATAAGTAAACAGTGCGCCACACATTGTTCCAATAATTTCTTAGACTAAATAATTCTAATCAGGGATGCGAAACGAAAACGAAACCATTGAAACAGTTGAACTCAAAGCGCAAAAGAACCGGTCCAAGGAACCGAATTTACATTATGTTTCACTTCCGTGATTATTATTATATAACTAGGTATTTGGGCAAAATTAATTAGGATGTTAATACTAATTAGAACGACAGGTTCTAGTACAAATTAAGAAAACATTTGATGAAACTTTAATTAACCCTTAACCGGGGAGGTGGAATTTTGAAACACATCAGGTCAGGTGGGGTGTTCTCAACACCCCATATAGTTTGAGAATCCGACTCTTAATAAACATACTTCATTGATATTTAATCAAATGTTAAGATAACTTTGTATGAAATTACACTTTTATTGCACGAATTGGAAATTACAAATGCATTTTAACATTATAATTGGACATTTATTCAGACTCCACGTCATTATTTTTATTATCGCGACAATTGTAACAGATGTTAAGCATATGGTTTAAGCACATCAGCTTCTTGCAATTGAAGCAATAAAATTTGGTTTTTATGTCCTTTTTTCTGGGACAAATTACACATCTTCCGGGTTTTGGGGCAGGAGATTCTTGAGATAACTCTTTGCTGGTCCCAGGTAAATGAATATCCTTTTGAGCTTCTGATATCCAGGCAGCTTTTTCTCGTAGTGATCTTGGGATGCGTTCATTGAATGCTCTTTTTTTTATTTGGTCTCTAACTAATGATAGTCCAAGTTCACGGAGGAATAACCTTCGCTTTAGTTTTTTAGAACCATTATTTGCTATATAAATACACTGCGCCAATAAATTAGGGGAACACCAGCGAGAAACGCAACTAAAAACTGTAGTATCTTTTTATTGCCTTAACGTAATAAACTAAAAGTTTTTACATGGCTGCTATAACACCTTATTTGCCAAACAATAGTAATATTTTGTTACTCAAGTCATAATAATAAAGAAACTCAACGGAAACAATTATTAAGAAAAAAGCAATTTGTCACCAGTGAATAATTTTAAGAACAATTATACTTAAACAGGTGTATAAATTTAATATCGAGTATGACCTCCACGAGTTTGAATAACAGCTTGGCATCGTCGTGGCATACTTTCGATTAACCTTTGGATGTTCTCTTGAGGCAGTTCCGTTGAGTTTCTTTATTATTGTCACTTGAGTAACAAAATATGACTCTTGTTTGGCAAATAACGCGTTATAGCAGCCAGGTAAAAATTTTAGTTCATTACGTTAAGGCAATAAAAAGATATTACAGTTTTTAGTTGCGTTTCTCTGGTGTTCCCCTAATTTATTGGCGCAGTGTAATTTGCGAATTTATTCCTGCAATATCAAGCATTCTGTAAAAAAGAGCCATTGGCCAGCGCTTCGTTCTTCTTGATGTTGAATATGTTGCACACATTTCATCTACTACGTCAACTCCGGCTTTAGTTGCGTTATACGTAGTTATGATTTCAGGTTTACAAGCATCTCCCGTTTTAGGGTTAATGGTATCATCAAAATGCATTGAAGATAGCGCTAAAACATTTTCATTCTTCTTAGGTAAGTATGATACCAATGTTATTTTTTCTTGAAACGCAAATATGCTACTATTGAGTGGTCGATTTTTTGTATCCAAGAGTTCAGCTGGAATTTCCTTTTTGTTTTTCCGTAATGTTCCAACTAACGTTATACTAATTTTGCGTAATTCTTCAACCAATGGTATACTACAAAACCAGTTATCAGCAGTTATATTTCGATTTGTTCCTGCAATAGCTTTCGCCAATCTAAGAACAACATCTTTAGCACTATTTGAAACTAGGTAAGGACCGTCAGGTTGTGTTCCAACATACACTTCCATACTTAGTGTATACCACGTCGTAGCGTCACATAGAGTTAAAATTTTGATACCATATTTGGCCGGTTTGCTCGGTATGTATTGACGAAATTGGCACTTCCCACGGAATGCTACAAGTTGTTCGTCTACTGTGGTATATTCTCCAACAGAATAATATTTTTGACAGTTTTTTGCAAAAATTTCAAAAATATCACGAAAAGCAGCCATTTTGTCTAATTTTCGTCTGTCAACTCTGGTACGTACGTTGTCAAATCGTAAACAACGTAGTAGGAAAAGGAAGCGTTTTAGTGACATTGTCGTATAGAAAATTTCTATTCCAAAACCATTTTGATCCCATACATCTTCAAGATTTTGATGACTAGAACGTTGGACACCAGCCAGAATTAAAAGTCCCACAAAAGAAATAATTTCTGTGTTATCTGTCGGCTTGGCATCGCTGATATTTTTATAGTTATCAGAAACAGTCCCGATGTAAATATTCGTGCATTTTGTAATTACCTCAATTATTTCATCGTCGAAAAAGAGGTGGAAACAATCTGCTGCGCTTTGTACATCCTTTGCACTGCCCTTTACGCCAGGCAAATCCCTTATTATGTTTTGAGCGCGAGTTCTTACGTTTCGTGATCCGCATATTTTCATCCATCTGGTCTTCTTATCTTTACCTATGTAGAATGGAGCATTGCGGGCAAAACTCTGTTCTATATCACTTTCCGGCGAATCTGAAAGTTCTTGCTCTGTTTCACTAGCACTGTGCTCTTCCACATGATCTATTTCTTCCCCATCTGAGTCATCAAAATATGACTGGTCGTTTTCAAAATCACGCAATAGGCGTTGTAGATGTTCTTGCTCTTCTTCATAACTTCTGGAGCTTCTCTTGCACATTTTACACGAGTAAATAATACGAACGTATCTGGTCAGGTGGGGGTACGATGACACCCCAGCGTATAAAACTCGGCTTAACAGGTGCAAATAAGAAGAAAACAAAAATCTAAGGTTATGTTAACATAAACCGACAGTTGGTAGAAAGGTATTGCCAACCCGAAATCTACCACCAACAAGATATTAAAATTATACCTAAAAACAACTACGTGGGGTGTTGTGAACACCCCACCTCCCCGATTAAGGGTTAAAAGACGTGTCATAACGTATTTTACCTTAGTTAATTTAATTTCTTTTAATGTTCAAAATGTCTAGGTGTAGATTTTTCTTCAGAAACTTTTTTTTAACCAAAACTATAGTTTCTTTTTGAAATAGGTCATAAAATTCTATGAGATTTATTTTCGAGTATCATATTTACGTAATAATATGTTTAAAGTTGGTTCTTGTCCGATGAAATTTGTATCACAAAATCTTTTAACTGGACACTAAATCTCGCACTATACATATATAACGTTTCACCGTCGTTCGACAGCTTCGTCAGAAGTAATAATATGAGTTAAATGCCTAACATTATTTTTAAATAAAACAGTGCCTTAGTGTGATGTATATTTCATATACAATAATGTATCATAAAAGGAAGGAACTTGCTCCATTTTGTCGCAGAATTTGTTGTTAATCACAGTCACTGGAGCAGTTGCAGGTATGCCGATGTCAGATAAGTACGAGAAGGTTAGATTGTCAGTCAAATAGGTATAAAATCCAAGTTAATTTTGCACTATTCTGTGCAATTTTATTTGAATGATTCGTTGCTTGAAACATGATCCAGAAATTAAATAACAGCCCTGGTTTTAATAATGCTAATGTTTTTTATGGGTCAAAGAAATCTAAATAGCGTTTTCGATTAGCGCTCTAGACCCACAGCACTCTTAAGAATAGTCCCACCTTGTTTAAACTCATGAATAACAAGGGATGGAGATATGTTCAGTGTTCTGGAGTACTGAAAAAACGCTTTAAGAGACCAAAAAAGTGAGAAAAATCAAGGTCGCGGTTTTTGAAGCAAGGAAGATATTTCGATGACTCTCTTCAGAAAGATGACGTTGAAAGAATAGCGAGAGGAGAAGCGAAAAAGTGTTCGTTCTGCAGGACAATGTTAGATTATTTCCGCTTTAAATTTCAAGAAAAGTTTAAAATGGAGGAAATTTTCAAATGATTCGGAGGTACAAATATTTTGAATTTATTTTAAAGGTGATTCAGACGAGCAAATTTAAATAAAATAAAAAGATATAAAAATTCAACTTTCTACTTTATTTAAAGACCGTTTTATTAAAAACGCGATTTTACTATTTAAACCTTTCAACTACAGGCATTTCTTATCACTCAAAAGATAAAAAATTGAAAAAAAGTTATAGCAAATTTAGGATAACATAAGAATTTTTAAGTTAAAATTGAAAATATTTTATATTGTTGCCTAAAATTATTAGGAGTATTAATAATAAAATAAGAATTCTTGCACAGTGACGTATTAAAATTTTTTTAATTTGTAAAAATAAATAGTGTAACTGCAATACTGTCATAAATGAATATCAAAACTATGATTTCATACAATCCTAAGTGAACGATTGCCGTAGTCTGATATCAGCATCATTAATGGTGCCTTTTTTTACCACGTTCATTTCCGCTCAAAGTAAGTTAAATTAATTTATGAAGTTTTCAAATAAAGTTTTAATACAAAACTAATGCAACTCAGTAACCAAATATCACAGAGTAATTTCACATTGCTAACAGGGCGTGTGTATAATTAAGCTCTTTTTCTTAAGATTTATAAAATATAACCAAAGTAGTTTTGATATGTATCGGATTAATATTTTGGTTTTAATAAGCTGCTTATGTTAATTACATATTATCATTGATATTATTAAGGTCTCTACACATATGCGTTGACTTCTTTGTGAGCTGGCTTGATGACTTAATGAAATCACTTGTTGATTTTTTCCCGACGAAATGATTAGGAGTGTTTGGTGTAAAATTGGCGTCGAGTTATACTTAAATATTCCAATTTTAAAGTTAAATTTTTCTCTCTAAGGTACATATTGTCGTTGAAGATGTGTGCATAACATCACATCTTTATGTTGATCGCACACCAGGGCATACAAGAATATTTTTCGCAACGCCTTGTCTGAAGTACAGTGTGATCAATAATGACTGTCCGTGCAGCTACTTTAATTTTTATAGGTACCTACTACAATATGCCACCTCCTAATAATGAAGGACTGCATTAGATCAGATTTATTTTAATTGTGATATATATATTTTTCATGTAAATCAGTCTTTAAAACAATTGATTGGTTTAAATAACTTTGTATAGCAATTAAGTAAATAAACAAACATAAAAAATATTGTTAGCGAATGCCAATGAACAGAAAGTGAAATAAGGCAAATAAATACACTAAACTTCACCAGAGTTCCCCAAGTTCTAACTTCAGGCTATACAGTTGACGCAACTCGGACCTAAATATTGATATAATCTTTCTCGAAAAGCAGTTTCTTCCGACAGTCTTTATTGATCACATTGTATGTCATCAGTACAATGAGTTATTTTAAAATAATTTCGCATTTATAATTATATAGGGTGTCTTTGGAAGTGTAGCTAAAAACAGAAGCTTGGTGTTTACATATACTGGAAACTGGTCCTGAAAACTCAAAAAGAAATTTAACGTGTAATTTTTTTAAATATTCTACCCCGATCCCCGCGGCACTGGTGAAAAAGGAAATTTCTTTAAATAAATTATCAAGAACAAAAACATAGTAATTCTTAGAAAAACACGTTGTTACGGTTTTAATTATTAAATTTGAAACCAAAAAACTAATGTCAACACCTTAAGGTAAACAGTCACAATTGTCAAAATATAGAAAAAACTTTATGAAATTATTCTTCATTTCAAAGTGAAAACAGAAAAAAGAAAAACAAATCTGCCATTTTTTTCGATTTGTTTCATATTGTATCCGGATTCTTTTTCAGCCACACTTCCAAAAACACCCAGTATGCTATAAACATTTTTTGCTAAAGAATTTAAAAAAAGAAAGAGAAACAATTTCATATTCATCAAAGAAGTCCACAAGCAAATCAACGCGTTAATGTAGGTCTTTAAAAGACGTCTACGATATATTCCAGTCCAAAAAATCTATTTCAAACTTAACAATAAACAAGAGATAAAAATCAACTTCCAATGTTTTTTTCTACAGTTATCTGTATCTACTTGCGGAGAACCTTCTAATTTATTTTACGTTATTTACACTGCAGAGGTCAAGTTGCACTGTCTCCGAGTCTCATTTGAATGTCAGACTCCCCCAAAATTTTACCATCTTCCACAGGGGCGTAATAGCAGGAAGTTTCATCGAACTCACTCTGAGTTGCGTGCGGAGCGATGGCCGTGTAGAGGGCGTAATGCTCCGCCTCTGTCAGGTCTAAATTGAACTCGAAGTTATCAACTAGGAGGTTTCCATTTGCGGACGATGACAATACTTCGATTCTGTTTTGGTTTAAATCGTCAGTGCTTTCGGGGGTAGCGTCTTTCAGTGGAATATGAACGCTACTGCTTCTAGACTTGTTGAAGATGATCGGTTTAAAGTTGGCGGGAGTTCAATTTGGAGTGACTTGGAGCTTGAAAACGAGTTGCGTTTGGATGGAGTCGTGGCTCGAGATGAACTTTTCGAATCCTTGCTTAAGTAAGAGAAAAGCCCTGATAAGAATTTACGTTTTTTGGGTTTGGGTAAAGTAGAACATGGCGTTGGGGGTAATTCTGCCGTTGGAGAAGAACTTAAATCACTCTAAGACTTGGGCCTTTCCATTTTGAAATTCGCATTGGCATCTGATTTTAGTGAATCTTTAGCTGAATTTAAATTCTGACTTGCCATTTCGTTTAGGTTAGGAGCAGATACATTTGTTATGTCAGTAGAGTAAGGTCTTTTTCTGAAAGGTTGGGGAGTGTCGGCCTTTTTTATTCATTTGGGTGGTAAAGGAGGCAGTTTTTCAACTTCTTCAACTGCTTTAGCAGATGTTATATTAATCAGAGGAGTTTCAGGAGACATAACGTCTTCGTATTTGTCACTGTTGTCGGTAATTTCGACTGGGTTTTTGAAGGCCAATTGCAAGCTGGTGTAACTTTTTGTATCATCGAATAAGTTTGAATCTGTAGGTTTTTCATCTGATTCGGTGAATTTTTGCGCGTTTCTTTTAGTTTCTGCATATAATTCATCAACCACTTGATCTACTAACAGTGTGTTTAAATCTTTTTGATCATTATCATTAGTGTTGTCACTACAAATAACATCGTCTTCCTTAATTGTATCAACAAAAGTATAACCATTAGTTTGGGTCTCTACAGAAACGGTCTGGTCCAAAGGCTTAACTACTTGCAGCGGTAACTTTGCCGGTCGTTTAGCTAGTAATTGTATATCTTGTGCTAATATGTCATTAAATATATCATAATTTCTCTTTTTGGCAAAACTGTGACGTAAAGACCAATATGCTGGCCTACCTGCGTGTAGTGGTAACAGTTGAAATGGTACCGGTAAACTCGTAGCACCATCTGAAGGCCTTCTAAGTTGCACGTTTACTTTCACAGGATCCTGTACTTCTTTCGTGTGATATTTCGGCGGCTTAAACCAAATGGCAGTCTGCTTGTGCACTTGAGAAGGCTGGAATTCACCGAAACCCTCCCACACTACGACACCGTTTTTCTCTTCATAAAATCGAACCTGTATATCTTCTTTGTTGACCTAAACAAAATCAGTACATTCACAATTTTTTGCTAGAAAAAATCTGTTATACATACCTTTTCACATAGTAGTATTATGTCTTTAGTTCCACCATCTACGGGGCTCACACAATCCGACAATTTAACAATTACTAAGTCAGACATGGCTTTTTTGTCGAAAATGGGCTCGCTGACTTCCGGTTTGAGTTCAACATATTTCCCGTTGGGTTCTTTTTGTATGAAACCCTGGAAACATAATCGAACCGCGTTCAAGTCTATTGAAGTCGGTTGATTTCTATGACTGAATCCCTCTTAAGACAAAAAAGGACTGGTAGTGAATTATTATTTCTTTGTTAAATAAAATACTTACGCCTGAAAGGATCTACCCTGATTTCTTCTCTCGTCCTCAAGGCTTCTTCTATATCTTTCTTTTTTACACACTGAATACCTAGATTTGAGAACTGCACTTTCATCGTATCTCTAGGAACTTCTATTGTGCAAACTCCTTTTTTACAACCTTCTCGACCAACTAGTTTGTGTGGATGTGATCTGTAAGACAAGAAATTAAAATATCTAATTGGTATTTGTATAATCCATTCATTATCTATTTACCATCGTAGTAGCCCGTCATTTTAAGTTAGTAGGTTGGCTATCATAGTAAAATTAGACAGATTTAATTTGATGACATTTTCACTAATTTACATACCTTTTCTATGGTTATTTTAACATACGCCAAATTGTGTCAATTCAAATCAGATAGATCAAGGAAACATATTTGAAAAGTAACCCAGCCAAAATTAAAAATTATGTGTATGTAAATTTGGACGTGAATACACCTCGTGATGAAAAGAAAATATCGCAACATTGCCTAATTCGGAGTAACTTTAAAATCAAAATCGACATGCCATTCACTGTCAAAATTTAGTTACATACACGAGTACCACATTTTCACTCGACTTTCACTGCATACTACGATGGTAGATAGGTAATGAATGGATTAGTATACACTGAGAACCTTATAAGACTGCACATGGTAATTTTATCAATGGAAGCTTTATTATTATTACATTATTAAATATTTCCAAATTTATTTCATTCGCCATGGTTACCGTGCGTTGTTAGTAATGACACTACTGATTTTGAATTGTCAGATTGAATTAAATTGTTCTTTTGATTTATTGTAAAATAATGTATACAATCGCCGAAAAAGTAGAAAATAATGTACTACACATTATTCTCAAATGGAGCTTCGTTGAGAGAGGTCTCTGCATTATTTGCCGCAATCCTTCCTTAATACTTTCTATGTGCACGGTTCGTCTGAATACAACTTTACTTTGAAAAAAATGCCCATGTTTAATTTATGTTTTTTTCAACTTTTAACAGTTTTCTTTATTAAAAAACATTAATCTTTAAATCTTTGTATGACGAGTTTTTTTTTAATTAAGAGTTTTTCAGAAATACTTAGCTCTTTTATGTATTTCATAAATTGTATATAAAGAAATTAATAAGCAAACAACAATCATTTTATATTTGTATGCTAACTATACAACATATTAGCCTACAAATGAATGTTGTAGAATCTTACGGGTTTAAAAAATTTTGATGGAAAATCAGGACGAGCTTTTGGGACTTCGTATACCTCCCATACTTTCTTAAAATCTGCGGCACGTATCAATCAAATTACAGTAAAGGTTTGTTCTATATTTTTACGTCAGTGTAATTATTGACAGTCCGAAATTTTCTATCCGCAGTTGTACAGTTGCGGAATTTAAAAAACCATACATACACTCAAAACGTGTCATTGTGAACTTGGTTTTGTTTGAAATTATTTTCGCTTTATAAGTCAAAATTATTGTCAATGTGACAGACCGACATTAACATGCCGCATTTAAGTTTACCCAAAAAACGCAAATAACTATATACAGTATTGAAAAAGGGTGGTCAGTAAAAAGATTACCCGAAAGATTTGGGATTAATAAAAGCACCATACAGTTTTTACTTGATTCCTAAAAGTGAAAGTGGCCTGATTTAATTATTTATCAGTGTTTATGTCAATCAGACAGAGATTGATTTACTATTCTAATATTGCAAAGTAAAGCCTAAAGACTTGTATGCCTTTTTAAATTCCGCAACTGTACATTATTTACACTTGTATTAAAAAATTTTCTAAATAACACTATGACTTGAGGTTTTTATTTATTTGACATTTCAATTTGAAATTTCATTCTTTTTTTTGTAATGTGAAATTTCATTGCATGTCCTGTTGAAACGTTTCATATTAAAAATAATGAAATTTCCGAGCTCCTTTCAAAAAAAAATTTTTTTTTCTGAAATTTCCACATCCCTACACGTAACTCTTAGCAGCAATATGAGTGGAGGGACGATAGCCGTATGATAGAGTACGATAGCCATTGTTTCCATTGCAGGTCAATAAGGGCAAGGTTAGCATGCAGAGGTCACGATATTAAGGGCAATCACTGTACAACTGGAAGTCCTTCATGAAGGTTCTTTTAATGGCAACTCCTGCCACTAATTGCTTTCGAAAATTGACGTTTTACGTTCCATTTCTTCAATTAACTGTTTAAAATATGTCAAGTGTTTATCAAGTTTAGAACTGGTTGTTAAGTTATGTTTTGGTTACAACTTGGCATCTGATTTTGAAAGAGCAATCGATCAATTCCGGTAGAATTTCATTGAATTAGATACAACATGTTAATGCCATGCCATATTTCACCATGTTCCAGAATTCTGCAATTCTAAATGAGAACCAGAATTAGAACAATTCAATGATCAAGCTTTTGAAGCAGCACATGCAAATTTTAAGAAAGTGTGGGAGAACTCATCCTGATTTTCCGTCAAAATTTTTGAACTCCGTTAGATACAACAGCAAACAGCATTAATTTGTAAGCTGAAATGTATAGATACCACACAAATCCAAAAATAATGTTGTTTGCTTATTAATTTCTTTTGTTTTGTGTATACAATTTGTGAAATACCAAAAAGAGCTAAGTATTTGGAAATAACTCTTAATTAAAAGAAAACCCGTCGTAAGAAGATCTAAAGGTTAATGTTTTTTAATAAAGAAAACTGTTAAAAGGTGATAAAAACAAAAATTAAACATGGACATTTTTTTAAGGTAAAATTGTATTCAGACGAACCGTGTGTGCAGTTTTTAAACGATTCACCATTGAAAATTGAGTAGTAACCATAGCAACGTAATGTTGAAACCCCTATGTGCAATTTTATATCACTTTTATCTACGACCACTACTGGGGTCCGTTCAGGAATAACGCTCCGACTGAAAAGAGCGCGCTCTGGGTAATGTTCTTTCTCTCTCAAGTAAGTGATTTTGTACATTTTGCTTTTCATTTTAAACGCCCAAAGCGCTCTCGCGATACAGTTCCTGAACGGGCCCCTGTAAATGACGAATTACGTACAACACATAAATTAAGTAAGCGGGTATTTACAAACGTCGTGCGTAAAGTAAGAAAAACGCACAACGCACCTACCTTACGCACATTTGCAGTTAGATCATGGCCAGCTACATTAACATTCACTGACGTGTATGTATGGCCGTTTCAATTCGACTTTGACGGGTACTCCCCTCAGCGCCTCTTGTAAGTTTTTTAGTAATTGCAGTTGCCATTAAGTTACTGTCAGTAGTTTTGTAGTAACTTTAATAGGGAGCGCTGAGGGGAGTACTCCATGTAAAGTCCCTAGATAGTATAAAGTACGGCAATAGGGACGCCATTTTCTGGCTCATTATGCGCGGGAATTTTAAAATGAAAATTTTGGTTGATTTTCATGACAACGGAAAATAAACGTAAATATCAATTTTTTAGAGCCTTACTGCGCAAATCTGAGCTTGTAAACTGTACTTTTTGTCGACTAGTAAAATTCTCCCATAATACACTGTAATAACGTCCTTACAACCCTTTAACACGATTAACCATTGTAAATCGATAAAAATAAACAAAATCCAATAACCGTCACAAACCACAAATGAACAAACCAGGAGCACCACGGGGCACGGACGAGCACCTTCGAGTTTCGAACAAGCACAAATATTTTACACATAACTCAAAACTGCAATATTTCCGTTACCTGCAAACACTACTCCTTTTTTTTTCTATCAAAATTCAAAATTTTAAGCAAAAGGGTTTTAATAATCATATCTTCAACGTCTTTAGATTAATATGGCTTATTTATTGTGGTGTTTTTAATATGATTTATTTCGTATTTCTAATTCCTCTTGGGAGCTGACATTTATCAACTGCCAAAAAATCTAAAACTTCTTCGTCTCCATGACAAATATTTGTTTATTCAACTCAAATACACAAGTCTGTTTGTGTCACGTGACACAGACGCCATGACGGAACCGAACTTTAGGCTGTGCTTTAGGCGAATTGAAACGGCTATACATACACGTCAGTGAATGTTAATGGAGCTGGCCATGGTTAGATCTACGTAGCCGCAGTCGTCGAAATTGCAAGTGTCATTGCTGATTACTTTTAAGGTAATTTTTGTGATCGTAGATAAACTATAGTACAAAACTCGAGTTGTAAAGCAATTACGCACTTGTGGAATTACATGCATTCGCCGCTGCGCGGCTCATGCGCAACTGTTCCACCGTGCGTAATTTACTACAACTCTCGATATGTAATATGCTATTATATGTATTATCTGATCACGTAATTTTCGTCTATGTGCAGCGTTACAAAATTCTCACTGTATACCTACACAGACACAACAGACACACGTGAATGATGCACATCTAATTACTTAACAAAATTCAGAAATTAATCTGATTCGAATCCAAAATATTCATTGTTCTGTAGATATAAAGAGGAAATTTACCTGTACGGTGGATCTTTTGTGACGCAAGATACCACAACAACGGCTTTCCAAATACCAGCGCCATCCACAATCTGTATCGTAGGAAAAGTTTTATTTTCAGGGGTACTGTTGGCCCCAGGTATAGATCCTGCTGATCGGCCTTCGCACTCATATCGAAACCGAAGAGCTTTTGGTACACACAAAGTAATTAGTATCTACAACAAATAGTAAAAATCAAAACATGCCAAATACATTTTTAAGTAGATATGAGAAAAAGAAAAACATATTTTGTACCTCTATGATATCTAGTCTAAGTAATATAAAAATCGTGCGTGTTACAAAGTCCTCCGTCAAGCAGATTACTGAAAACAAAGTTAATTCAACTTCCACACAACTACTCGTATAATAACTAAATACTTTTCTACATGCAACGCTATAGTAGTTAAACCTTTTATTAAGTCAACCCAGGGTCTGTAACACTTGCATTAAAGCAACAAATGAAAAGTGGACACCATAAAATTGGCACTCAATGTTTTATTACTTGCGAGAAGCAAATATTTCTAGTTTTTAGTACAGTATACTTCTGTGCAATAAACTTAAGCACAGTATTTATTTTATAGTTTATACCAGGATTTGAAAAAATCATGACTTTTATATAAAAATAAAAAAATCGGATTTTTATGATATATACAGTGTGTCCCAGAATGAGTAGGCTACCATGGGTAACTTTCTTATTAGTGAAGATAGAGATTTGGTTAAATGGGCAATATTTTGCAGTTTTATGTGTTGATTCAGATTCCGTTGAGAAAATTTGAAAATTCCGAATAGTTCAGATATTATCGCAGAAAAACTGAAAATCGCTATTTTCTTTAATGTCCAATAACTTTCGCAATTATAAAAATATGAAAAAATGTTTCATATAAAAGTTACTATGTTCGATAAAATACAGCTGAAAATACAGTCAAAATAAAATTCAAAATGGCGGCTGTCAAGATATTGATAGCAACTTTCTTATTTTAAATGGACGCCATATTGAATTTTTGTACGACTAAATAGCATTTTTTCTTCTCGTTTCAACCGTGTATCACAACCCATATCTAAATAAAAAATTATTTAAAAAATTTAATATTTTTTTTTAAATCAAGTAAGCGGGTTGCCTTTACTTATTACTAATCAAGTAAGCGGGTTGCCTTTACTTGATTAGTAATATACATATATATTGTATATGTATTGTATATATACTGTATATAATTTTAACACGCTTGGCATTTCACAGTTTGTTAGGCTATTTTATCGTTCACTTTCTCATAAAACTACCAAATAAGCTGAGAAATGTAAAGTCTGTTAATGTTATATCTTTGGCTCATTTAACATTACCATAGTAAACTGTAAATAAATTCAAACCTGGCGCGTTTAAGCGATTAGTTTACGCAACCATTCATAGACGGCGCAATTAATTCACTTGCACTTTCATAACATTGGATGTCGCTTCTTTATTGAGTATGTTCTGTGGTATACATGTAACAAATATCAAATATCACAGAAAATGCAATCTACTCAGGAAAATAATTATCATCTAGGAACTCATTTTTTTAATTGCAACCTGTATTTTTCTTTGAGGAAACTGAATATTTTTTTCTCTTTAAGATCGTAAAAAATATCATAGAGTTGTATAAGAAGAATTTCGAGAAAAATAATTTATTGTCTGAGACTGCTATGTGGAGTTGTTTTAATGAATAGTCAAAGGGTGCCTTGGATATGAAATAATCAAATGTGATTTACCTGTTATCAGTTGACAGTTTTTGTTTGTCCAATAAGAATTTTGATAATTAAATAGTTTAAGAAAGTAAGTTTGATAATAATATGAAATTATGATGCGTTTGATGGAAGCGGAACGCATCGAAATTTTAATGATGATTGGGATACGGAGAAAGAAAAAGATGACGCGATGAAGTACCTATGGCTTTATTTAATATCAATCATCTTAATTGCGAACCCATTACACTGTCTATTGTTACCAAAATCTACAAAAAAATTAGGAATGTAAATAAGACATGTCAAAGGTATAAAGGGTTTTTCATTAAGAGCGACGCATTTTGTTTGTAAAATAAAACATAGATATCCTGAGAAATTTAAAATCATTTTTAGTTCGGTGTAAAGCACAGTTAATAGTTAAATAAATCCATTTAAATATGGTTTGACCCAAGTTTCCATGAGTGAATTTTTTGGCCCGAATGGATCGCATTAGTTTGGCATCAGAGGAGACACGAAATTCAAATCCGAATCATTCCCATTTTGGTGTGAAATAAATTGCACCTTAATAAAGGTCACATTAGAAGTGTCACTTTTTGAGCCACTCATACGGAAGTATTAGAAATATTTAAGACATGATTTGTCCCAAAATGAATAATCTGAAGTTTTAACTAAACATCTGAATCGAAACCATCGGTTTACGATATCGAGAATATTTATTTATAGCGAAATTAACATGATGTAACGTTTGTTGTCGTACGTAACGTAAACTCATGAACACAAGGAACCAGAACAAGCACCGACGAACAAAAATTAGATAAACAGACAACAGAACACCAACAATCATAAAAACAGTAAACACAGATAACAATCGAACATACGTAACAGAGACAAGTGTCAAATAGAGGTTATGAACTCGAATAGCAGTAGCTCGCGCGCATGTTATGTACGACAATAGTGTTGCATCATTTTTAAAAATATTGCGATTTAACCTAATTTATCTATATCCAAAAGTTTTTCGTTTCTGAGATATAACCTCCTAAAGGGACAACTTGGAAAGTACAATTTCTTAAATATCTCTGGAACGGTTTAAGATAGAGTGTTGAAATTTGATATGCAAGACAACTGAAATACAAGGATGGATATGTCATAGGCAAAATTGAACATTCTTCACCAGTGGCGTAGATCCAAGGTAGTAGGTTATCATTTTAGTAAATAACTTTTTTATTGTCACTTTTTCGAAAAATCTGAAACAAAAACTGAAAAGTTCTAGAATTAAGAAAGATATTTTTCTCCTAATTTCAAAAATATGTAGTTTGTCTATATTTGGTTTCATAATTTTTACGATATTTAAGTTTGAAATTATTAATGTTTTGGTATGTTTTTATTAATTTATTTCATATAATATATTAATTTATCTTAGATATAAGCGTTTTGACTTATAAAGTGACTTTTAATTAGTTTAACACTTGTCACCCGTAATAAACTTATTAATCCAAATAAATGCATTTTTCTTAAATTTTAAATTTAAATATCGCAAGAAGTATGAAACCAAATATAGATAAACTACATATTTTTGGAATTAGGAAATAAATGTCTTTCTTAATTCGAGAAAATATACATAGTGTTCCATTTAAAATAACAAAGTTGATACTCATTTGTTGTGTCCAATCGTTATTTGTTTCCTTTTTTAATAAATTCTGGCGGTTCAGCTAAATTTTTGTATGTCTAATAATAAAATGTGTAGGTACCGTTCAAAATATAAACAAAGTCCATGTACTTAGATGCAATAGTTACATATAAAAATTGGTTTTATCTACGACCACTACTGTAAATGATGAATTACGTACAACACATAAATTAAGTAAGCGGGTGTTTACAAACGTCGTGCGTTAAGTAAGAAAAACGCACAACGCACCTATTTTACGCACATTTGCAGTTAGATCTACATAGCCGCATCATATTAGACTGACAGTCGTCGAAATTGCAAGTGTCATTGCTGATTATTTTGAACTTGAATAATAAGGAAATTTTTGTGGTCGTAGATAAAGTATAGTACAAAACTCGAGTTGTAAAGCAATTACGCACTTGTGGAATTACTTGCATTCGCCGCTGCGAACTTTTCCACCGTGCGTAATATGCTCTTTACAACTCTCGTTATGTAATATATTATTACTAATGCCGTTTGTCAATAATGTGCGTAAAAAGATCCTTTTAACAAACTGTAGTTATAAGAATTCCCTTAAAAAGGTATATGAAAGTCAATGTAAATATACTGTATAATTTTTAATATGATATCTACATTTATATAGTGACCACCAAAAAGTCGGTATCAAATGGGAAAAATGTTTATTTTTGATTTTTCCAAAAAACTTTTTATGGCAATAATTTGTGCTTGTCAGATATATCGAGTGATTTTTACTTAGTTAGAAAGTACCGTTTTTCAAAATTGTCAAAATTATAAAATTGTTATTTCTCAGAAATTAATCAAGATTTCTAAAGATTTTTTTATCGTATGTTAGTTTTAGCTTATTGAACGATCTCAAGGCCAGAAAATAGCGAAGAAAAATTTTGGCGTTTTTACCATTATGGCGAGAATGCATGCTAATGAATGGTTGCTATGGATACCAGAAATAATTTTTCAAATGTCAAGTTATTGAAACTCATTCATTTCAAGTTGCAAAATGAATAACAACATTATTTTCGTTGCATTTATTCATTTTGCAACTTGAAATTAAACTTCGTAAACGCACGACTCGCAGCCAACATTTACATGTTTGCGTTGACACGTTTTGTCCGCTTCGACTGCCATCTCGTGCGTGTTAGCTTTTGAGGCAACGGCATTGTTGCTAGCTGCTTTCACGACACGAATTATAAGTCGGAAAATAATTGTGCTGCGGCGCGATTATTTCACGCACTCTATTAGTTAATGAGTTTCAATAACTTGACATTTGAAAAATTATTTTTTATAATCGTAAAATTTTCCGTTTTTTGGAAATAACTCTAAACCGGTTTGATTTAGGTATAGGAACATATAATACCACTTTGTGCCAAATTTTATCACCAATTTGATTACGCAACGAAAAATCTGGCATTCCATTTGAAAAAATCGATCTTTTTACATTTTTAACTCTTGATGAAAAGCATAAATTTAAAAATTATTCTGAGGGAAAGATGTTTATTTTAAAGAATACCTACGATAAGGGGATCTTTAAAATACAAACTTAATTAGATTTCAATTTTCTATCTCGTTTCAAATAAGAGTTACAGCCCATTTTGATAACGTCAACCACCTGCCATGATTTCGGAAAATAATTTTTATCTCAAAAACTGTAATAGATAGACATGGTATGCTTTCAATAAAAAAGATTCAAAATTATGATTCCCATCTAAAAGTGCAAAAATAAATAGGGTGTTCCATTTAAAATAACAAAGTAGATGACGACTTCCGGTATGACCGGAAGTGCTAGACATCTGAAAATATTTTAGCTGAAGAGAACGCAATCACTTGTATCTAATTCTAAATGTTGAAGTTTCTATTTTGGCCAGAACCCCATAAACTTCTAATGAAAAATCTCGCTGGGACAGCCTGTATATTTATGAAATAATTAATGAACACTTCATAATGTCCATAGTGCGGTTGTGTATAAAAAAATAAATTTGGTTAATATTTGTCATCAAGAAAATTACATAAATTCATCACATTCTCTGGTACAAGCACTAACTTTAACAGTTTGCTGTTTCAAAGGTAAAGCAGACTGGACACTAATTTTTTCGGTTGTGGCATTTTCGTTGGCCAGTGAACAGGGTGGTGTACTTTTTGTGCCACAACTCATTTAGACCTGTATAATGTGCAATTTTTTCATTATTGCAAATCGTTGTGAATAACATAATTAATAAAATAAATAGTAACATTACATTTAACATACAAAATTTAGGATATAACCGTGAATTAATTATGTTAAACAAATCATAATTACATGGACATCAATGAAACATTTTGATATTAATAACAGCATTTATGCTGCATTTACGTCAGAATAATAAATTCATGAATGACATTGAAGTGAACCACAAAGAATATAAAAATAGTTCCCGTGAAAGAAACTTACCGTTCGTAAGAAAACAAACACAACATTTGATTAATAACATAAATACTGCAAACGCAGAAAAAACAAACGGTAATACAAATGAAAAATATGAAATATGAAAACATACGAATTAATAAAATTCATCAATGACGAACAAGAAAAAATTATTATAACGTAATGAATAATAGAAGCTGGAAAAGCAAACGGGTAACATAAATTAAAATGAAATAAATATCAATAACCACGTCCTCTACGGTTTAGTTAGTAACATAAATCAAACGATTAGAAAATGTCATAACATAATAATGAATAATAGAAAGGAAAAAAAACAGTAACCAAAATAAAACGAAGTGAATATCAACACTAAAATTAAGATTATCTACAAATAGATATCCTATGCGCTTTGAATGAACAAAGGAAAACAAAAATAAATTATTGCACGCTATTAGAAAACATGTTCGAAATGGCCACCAAATTGCTCAATGCACCTTCCTACACGACTTTCAAACGAGTGGCTTACATTTTTAAGAACATTCATATCGATATTTTGAAAGGCTTCTCTGATTCTAATTTTCATATTCTCTTTAGTAGTTGGAGGTATGCTATAAACAAGTTCTTTCACATAACCTCAAAGAAAAAATCCATTTTTGTTAAATCGGGTGATCGAGGAGGCCATCTTATTAGTCCACCTCAGTTCAGTGTTTAAAAGTTGACGAATGTTTGCTGTATCATGGACTGGTGCTCCGTCATGTAAAAACCACATTTGTTGGCGCACATTCAAAGACACATCTTCTAATAAAATACGAAAATCGTTCATTAAAAAATGAAGATAAGCTTCTCCATTTAAATGACATGATTTCCAACAATACCTCCCCATACATTTAATGACCAACGGTTTTGACTTTTTGTTTTAGTAAGGAAGGGATTTTGTGTGACATAATAATGAAAGTTATGACGATTGACGTTGCGATTTTTATGAAACGTTGCTTTATCTGTGAAGAGCACAAATTCGAAGAAGTTTCTTTGCAATCGTATTTGGTCCTGCGCCCAATTACAGAAGGTCGAGTTTCATAATCAGTCGGATTCAATTCTTGTACTAGTTGAATATGGTACGGATGAAATCGATGGTTCTTCTTTGAACAGATTCTTTGCACAGATCTATTAATTTCTAACTGTCTTGAAATTACTCTTGAACTCCCATGAGGATCTTCAGCCACAGTCAAAAGAACTTCAAGTTCGTTTTCTTCATTCAAAACCGTTTTGGTTCGTTCATTTTTTTTTATAAGAGACAGACCCAGTTTCGTTAAACCGTTCCATTAAGTTTTCGAAAGTTCTTTTATTTGGTTGTCTTCTATCCGGATATTTTTCTTAATAAATTCTTTGTGCAAGTAAACAATTTCTGCCACTTGCGCCTAATACGTAAATCATATCGATCATTTCTTCTTTAGAGAAATTCATTTTCGACGTTAAATAGAGCCAAAATTTTTCGATTGACTTGAAAATTATTGACGGTTACTGTGAAACATGTTTGTTTTCCACGCCGCCTATAAAATTTCACTTAATAGATGTAAATCGGACAATTTATTTAAAAAAGCCGTATATCATCGTAAATAACACTGGGCAACAAAAAAAAAATATTTTCGTGTTGCCAAGAATTTAAGGATAGTTTTATGTTATTTGACGCTTCTGATTTTATGCTAAATTTTTGTTTTAGCTGAATTGGCTCTAATTTGCAAAATAATCGAAATTTATAAAATTGAACAATTTTCTTCATTTAATTTACATTATTAGTAATTTAAACCATTTTACTTCTGAAATAATGATCTACTTTTGCTTTTTCTTCAAGTTCAATCAATGACATCAAGCTTTTGTTTCATTTATGACAGATCTTAGCTAGTGGTTTCGTTTGAGTAATTTAAACAAACCTGTCACTGTGAATTCTTCGCGGAGACAGTGTGTAATAGTCCTGATGTGTTTTGTTACATTTGTGGTTGGGTTGGGTTGGGTTAACTCCGCCTTGGGCGGCGTGCCGGGGCGCTGGTTTCGTTTGAGTAATTTAAACAAACCTGTCACTGTGAATTCTTCGCGGAGACAGTGTGTAATAGTCCTGATGTGTTTTGTTTCATTTGTGGTTGGGTTGGGTTGGGTTAACTCCGCCTTGGGCGGCGTGCCGGGGCGCTGACGTGCCCCGGTGCGCCGCTGAAGCCGGTCCAAAGCCCGGATAAAGGAGGATGGGCCCTAGGGATCACATCTTGTGAGCGGGACTGGCCCCCCGGGGTTCATAGCTGAGCTGCCGCTTACTTCAACTAGTCTGAATGCGGAGCTCCTTACCTGTAACTTTCCTGTCAGGCCCCGCCCTAGAGGCCAACTCTTGTTCTTTTCAGAACCCGACGCTATTAGGTAACGAGGGCTAGGGTTCACTCTTTTCTACTGTCTTTCTTAAGGCTTGATCGATGACGACCGGTTCGACACGGATATGATCTGATGCATGGAACTGACTTGACGACAAGGGCTGGCGCCGCGGGGCGTAGCGTCGCTTCGGCGGCGTGAAGTTTCCGTCGGGCCCCCGGCTTGGCAAGCGCCTGCAGGGCACCCACTGCTGTCGGAGGGGTGGGAGCCCTGAAACCCCATTCTACTTCGGGGGTGTTAGGGCCTGGAGCTGCCTGGGGGTTGAGAAATCCCCTTGGGCGGCAGGGACTGGTGCTGGGGGGGAACTCCCAGGAGGCGGCGGTGATCCCATCGTCTTGGGTATACCCCACCAGGACTGCCCTGCGGGTCCGGGACAAAAACATAATTAATGAATTTAAACATTAACACTAAAAAACAAAATATTGTAAACAAAGAGATTAATGTGCAAAAGGGGTATCCCGCACATAGCAGGCTAAACGCGACAAGTCAACTCCCGCGATGCAACTCGCAGGGGGAGGCGACCAAAAAACGAAGAATAATAGACCTCTCGCAGGAGAGCATAGACACAGACTTGGACTCGGATCCCCTACAGGGGATTGACCCTTACCAACGGAGGGAGAGTTCAAATGTCTTTACCGTGACCGAGGCACATGTGCGTGTGTGTGCGTGTGTGCGTGTGTGCGTGTGTGTGCGTGTGTGCGTGTGTGCGCGCGTGTGTGTGTGTGTGTGTGTGTGTGTGTGTGTGTGCGTAACAAACAAAGAACCCCACCTAAACGTACCTATTTTCAAGTTTTTGCTAAAGCCACAATATTGAAAACAAATTTAAATGCACAGAAAGTCACCTAAACAATAGGCGTTAATTTGACCAAAAATAATTATAAAAATTAAAGAGAAAATTTAAATGTTACAGTGTGTGTGTGTGTGTGTACGTGGGTGCGTGCGTGTGTGTGTGGGTGTGTGTGCGTGTGTGTGTGCGTGCGTGTGTGTGTGTGTGTGGGTGTGTGTGCGTGTGTGTGTGTGTGCGTGTCTGTGTGTGTGCGTGTGTGTGCGTGTGCGTGTGTGTGCGTTTGTGCGTGTGTGTGTGTGTGTGTGTGTGTGTGTGTGTGTGCGTGCGTGTGTGC
>OY284482.1:0-60302 GCA_958336345.1 Dorcus parallelipipedus
TGTTGATAAAAAATCTTCATAAACTAAAAAACATTCTTTTAAAGAACAGTTATCCTAATGCAATGCTTAATAAAGTAATTTTCAATACTCGGCAAAGAATAGAACCCCAATCACAAGATAATAATAATTCAAGATTAAATGATGGTAATAAAGTTTTCAGATCATTAAAATTTATTCCTAATCTTACATCTCGACTAATAAAAGTAATTAAGAACAAAAACATTCACATTGCAACAAAAAATTTATTAACAATTAAGGCCTTATTTACTAAAGTTAAAGATCCTTTTGACAAACTCCAACAAATTAATTCTATTTATGAAATTCCATGTCTTGATTGTGATTCTGTTTATATTAGACAAACATCCAGAACTCTTCACTCCAGAATAATCTCACATAAAAGTGATATTAGAGTCAGACCTTCTGCTTGCTCTTTATCTGAACATGCCAATAAACAGGACCATCACATCAATTTTCAAGATGCAAAAATACTGGATATTGAACCTAATTTGAATCAAAGAACTTTTATTGAAATGTGTCATATTTTTAGTAATAATAAAAGCATGAATAAAAGAACAGATATTGAGAAACTTAGTTGCATTTACACATATTTACTAAATTTTAAAATCACTTCTAAAAATTCTTAATCTAAAAATATAAAATTTATAACATCATATTGCTTTGTCTCAAATAAACAAATTTACTGTCAATTCAATTTAGTGTCAAAATAATTTGTCAACAAAAAAATTTTTAACTTGAAATTAACTTCTTTTCTTACTCATTAAGGAGTAAGTAAAAATTTATATTATTAATTAATTGTTAATTAGTGCCATGTTTTTGTAGAAACCTTGAAAAAGGAAATAAAATTTTCCGAAAGCTCGGTTAAACTTTAAAAGAGTATTAATTACCGCCCTCTTGACTGCAGCCCTGTTGAAGAATTTAATTTTCTTTATATATAGGTGTATATACATGTACATAAATAGGTATATAATTTCTTTTCAGGGATTAATTCAAGCGGTATCAAATAACAGGGAATTAAATGCTTAAAGAAGTTTATTCCCTTTATTCGGGAGAATAAGAACCTTTTTCGGATATTAGATCAATACTCATTTCCGTTTATAAAATTATTGTGGGTGGAGATAAATTGCAATTATTCCTTAAACCACAGTCTCCTTTACTATTTTTAGTTTTTAGATGATTAAGAGAGATACGATTACACGCTCAAGGTGCACTTGAAAGTATATTTTATAAACGCAACCCAGTATCGGTGGTTAGTGGTACATGTTCATTTGTTTATCAGAGGTAATGCGATGTAGAATCATTTATAGAAGCACTGTATAATTACCACGACCTACTAACAGCGTTTCTTTATCCAACCTGCGCCATTTATTAGTCCAACTGTTTCTCCGCTGGCACCACTTACCTAAAAAATCGGAAGCAAATTGTCATTTCACAGCGTCATTTTTAATTAATGTTAAGCTCACGCAGTTTATGGCGGGTACAGTTGCAGTTTCTTGCTGAAATATAGTTTCCTTGTGCTTATTTCTTTTGTTGTTTATGGTGTTTCTTATTTAGGTAACTAGCGCCAAAGAGAGGAAAATTTTCGTTAAATGAAATATTGCCCAGGCAGGTTAAGAACTCTGTCCCGTGAAATCTAGTAGGTCGTGATAATTACAATTTTACATCTTAATTTATGTATAAATTACTAGGTTGTGAATGAAGCTTAAGTGTGAAGTAACATTTAATAAGCAGGCTTTACACGGACGCAATGCAATGCAATGAACATTGCACATTTGCTCGTGGCTTTATATTTAAGCTATTTCTGAGTAGCTGCAATGAAAAGTACCAATTTCTGAATGTAAATATTTATGGTGCCTCATATTTGGGTGGTCTAATTGGGGTTAATTAACAATTGTTGTTCACACTTCACACACATTTGCCAATCCGCATGCGCACGAAAAAAATTGCGTCTTACTGCAATACAAATTGCAATTTGTAAAGCCTGCTTTAGTGTTTCGCAGATTGCAATAAAGGGTGTTTGTGAAATAAGTGCAAAAAATTTTAACCACATTACCATGAGAGCACATAGAACACGGAAAAATTTAAAGAAAAATTTTTCATAACAGCGGGGAAATTTATTTTATCCGCCCCTTACACGACGGTCATGAAACAACAAAAAACTTACGGAACCTGCTTCGCTGATCGTAGGCAATAAAAATTGTGACTAATATGCAAAGGCGCATTCACTCACCGAATAATATCTGTGTGGAAGAACACATTCAAACGTACACTACAGTAATTTAGGAATGTTTATAACAAATGTGGCATCCATCATTAGCGACACACATACGAAACATTCCATAATCGTGTAAATGCGGGGACATTAGCTGTAAATGTTCTTGCATTGCACATTTGCACTTTTCACAAACTAAACTGTTGATCCCAAAGGATACGGAGCAATAAACCAGGGCTTCGAACCATAATTTTTTTTGTTCCTGTTTTCGTTCCAGTTCAATAAAAAATATATATATCAGTTCGGTTCCGGTTTTCGTTCTGGCAAAAATATCGGTTTTTTCCAGTTTTCGGTTCTTGCTTCCGTTCCGAATGATTAATTTTTAAATTTTTTAATATTTTTATTTATATTAAAAATGTATTATCGCATTAAATTCTCTTTCGTGTTAAGACGAGTACGACTACATTATGAGACTTCGCAAATGAGATTGTGTCAATGTGCGTGTCTGACATGTATCGAACCAAAATGAACCGATATTTTTTTTCGGTTCAACTCCAGTTTTCGTTCCGATAATAATATAACTGTTTTATCGGTTTTCGGTACAGCTCCGGTTCGAAGCCCTGCAATAAACTGTGAGTCATGATCATAAATGAAATAAAATAAAGCAAATTCCTTGGCTACGATACGACTTACTGCGACGTGAAAAAAAAATGCTTTTTTCTACTTTGCGTTCACAATGAATTCATGGTGACACCAAAAACAGTTTCACAATGAAGCTCATTGGAATCATCAGGCATTCCAAAGCTGATTTCGCAAGTCCGATTTTATTTACGGAGAAGAAAAATGGAGATGCGAGGATGTGCGTAGATTATCGCCGACTCAACGCCATTACGAAAAACGATAAATATCCCATGCCTCGTATTGATGATCAACTTGATGAATTGGCTGAGCAGAAATATTTCACTACCTTGGACCTGGCTAGTGGGTATTACCAAATCCCAATGAATGAAGAATCCAAGGAGAAAACCACATTCATTACTCCATTTGAGCATTATGAATTTAACCGAATGCTCTTCAGATTGGTGAACGCCCCAAGTGTATTACAACGTTGTATGAACCGGATATTAGACAATATGAGAGAGGAAGTATCAGTTTATCTAGAAGACACTTGTTCCTAGTAAGACCATCGCTGAAGGATTGGACAAACTAGAGAAGATATTTGAGAGATTGCGCAAAGCAAATTTGAAGTTGCGCAAGGAAAAATGTGTGTTCTTTGCAACGCATGTAGAGTACCTTGGTACAGTAACGGAGGGGAAAATCAGTCCTGGATCACAGAAGTTGAACGCTGTTTTAAGAATCAAGTAACCTGGAAATACCAAAGATGTCAGGAGCTTCCTAGGATTGGCTAGTTATTTCCGACGCTTTATACCAAGATTTTCAGAGATTGCCGCCCCGATCCGAAATTTACTGAAGCAGAACGTTCCATTTAACTGGGGAGAACAACAACGCGATGCATTTAACAATTTAAAGAAAGCATTGACAACACAAACACATTCACAAACTGCCCCGAGGGAAAAAGGAAGTTGAGTTATATGAAACTCCAACACCGAGTAGACCGTTCGAAATTTTCCACATGGATCAATTGGGCCCGTTCCCGAAGTCCAAACGAGGTAATTCATATGTATTGGTGGGCGTTGACTGCTTCAGCAAGTACACCATTTTGCGAGCAGTGAAGGACACGAAAGCAGAATTAGGAAAGAAGTTTTTGAATGATGTTACTGGCACATTTGGATCGATGAAGACTTTGATTACCGATCGTGGAACTGCATTTACGGCGAAAAGTTTTGAGACACTCGTTTCCGATTTGGGTATCAAACACCAGAAAAATGCTACGGCTACACTCCTAGCAAACGGCCAAGTAGAGCGCTACAATGCTACAATAGAGACATCTTTTGCAACAATGGTAGATGGCGACGATACTTGGGATAACATCAGAGCTATTCCACTGGATAGCTCTGATGTTCCCCACTGGGAATAAACTCTACAAGACAAGCTACAACGAAGAGGTCCCCGCACGAAGTACTATTTGGATACGAATCGAGAAACGCACTTGGAAACAAGATAATCCAAACTCTACAAGACGCCACAGTGCCAAAAGAGGTTGACTTGGACAAACTGCGCGGAGAGGTACGAGCACGAATTCAAGAAGTTAAGCGACGACACACTCAAAAGAACAACAACCGTACACTACCGCCCCGACAGCGACGTTACAAAGAAGGTGACTTCGTTCTTATTCTAAAAACATCAGTTTCTACTGGGACGAGTCGAAAATTGCAGCCACGGCGTAACGGCCCGTGTGAAGTCGAGAAGGTATTGCCACATAATCGCTATCTGTTGAAGGACATCGACGGAGCCCCACGGTCCCAAAGACCATTCCATCAGATATACGCAGCTGACCGGATGAGGCCCTGGATATGTTCTGAAGACTTAGAAGACTTAGGCCGGTATCCATAGTCGAACGCCAGCGAGTCGCTGACGTTTGGCTGACTGAATCGTGTTTCATAGTCGTCCGCCAAGACGGTTTCTAGCGGTGCGCCAAATGGATTCGCCAAGCACGTTTCATAAACGCTCGCTAAAATTGTAGGCGTAGCGAAGCGCCAAATATATGGGGATGTTAACATAGGCGGATGGCGAACCGCTGAAGGTGATGGCAGTATGGTTCAGCGCGTCGCCAGTAGTAGTTTGCTTACATAAAACGTTGTTGTTTTTCTCAGTTTTTGTATTTGCATAAGTGAAATTGTTTTACAAAAAGTAATGGAAGAAGATTTGGAAGAACAAATTGAAAGACCTGCGCATTGAGGTTTGCCTATAACACCATTGTTGTCGCTTTTGGTTTGTCTGCGATTTTAAGCGAAGAACACATATAGGCGATCTCGACCACGATCACGATAGCGATAGCGATGGCGATCAAAATTACAATGTATCGCCAAGTCGCAACAGTATGTGCGAACTCATTTCTTTACTAGGGAGCGTTTGATCGCCATCGCTATCGCTATCGTGATCGTGGTCGAGATCGCGTATATGTGTCCAAGGCTTTATGCAACAGGAAGCTTTCAAGTAAAACTTTTTTACTTCTTTCAATAATATGAAAAATTAATGGAATAAATATTTACAGGCTGTATGTGGCGATCTAGAGGGACTTGCACAAAGTACTGTTTCGCGCATTGTAGCTAAAGTTTCATCTTTGATTGCAAGAAGATTACCTGTATACATAAAATTCCCAAATAATGTCCCAAGAGTCAATGCGCGTTAACCAATCGTTTTTTAATATTGCCAATTTTCTCCAAGTTATTGGTTGTACCCATATACCAATAAAAAGTCCTGGAAGAGAAATGGCAGAAGTATACAGAAAAGAAAATGAACATTTTCGTTAAATGTTTAAGCGATTGGTGGTCCAAATTTCGAGTCGCTGACGTTTGGCTGACTGAATCGTGTTTCATAGTCGTCCGCAGAGACGGTTTCTAGCGATGCGCCAGATGGATTCGCCAAGCACGTTTCATAAACGCTCGCTAGAATTGTAGGGGTAGCGAGGCGCCAAATATATGGGGATGTTAACATAGGCGGATGGCGAACCGCTGAAGGTGATGACAGTATGGTTCAGCGCGTCGCCAGTAGTAGTTTGCTTACATAAAACGTTGTTGTTTTTCTCAGTTTTTGTATTTGCATAAGTGAAATTGTTTTACAAAAAGTAATGGAAGAAGATTTGTATATTAATGATAATATAAACGCCGAAAACGATGAGTACGAGGATATTCAACTTGTTATGAGGGTACCTCGGCGTTATATCAGGGATTTGAAAAATCCTATATATTTCTTCGACAATGTAAATTTTAAAAAACGGTATAGATTTTCAAAAGAAACCGTAATGGATGTATTAATGCCGTTTGTCAAATAACAAATTGAAAGACCTGCGCATAGAGGTTTGCCTATAACACCATTGTTGTCGCTTTTGGTTTGTCTGCGATTTTAAGCGAAGAACACATATAATATACGCGATCTCGACCACGATCACGATAGCGATAGCGATGGCGATCAAAATTACAATGTATCGCCAAGTCGCAACAGTATGTGCGAACTCATTTCTTTACTAGGGAGCGTTTGATCGCCATCGCTATCGCTATCGTGATCGTGGTCGAGATCGCGTATATGTGTCCAAGGCTTTATGCAACAGGAAGCTTTCAAGTAAAACTTTTTTACTTCTTTCAATAATATGAAAAATTAATGGAATAAATATTTACAGGCTGTATGTGGCGATCTACAGGGACTTGCACAAAGTACTGTTTCGCGCATTGTAGCTAAAGTTTCATCTTTGATTGCAAGAAGATTACCTGTATACATAAAATTCCCAAATAATGTCCCAAGAGTCAATGCGCGTTAACCAATCGTTTTTTAATATTGCCAATTTTCTCCAAGTTATTGATTGTACCCATATACCGATAAAAAGTCCTGGAAGAGAAATGGCAGAAGTATACAGAAAAGAAAACGAACATTTTCATTAAATGTTTAAGCGATTGGTGGTCCAAATTTAGAAATATTTGATATCGTAGCAAGTTGGCCAGGCCGGGAGCACGATTCAATGATTTTTAATAATAGTGCTGTAAAAACACGATTTGAAACAGATAATTTGACTGGTTACCTTCTTGGTGATAGTGGATATCCATGTTTGCCGTATTTAATGACGCCACTACTAAATCCTATCAACGAATCAGAGAATAGGTATAACCGTTCGCACATTAGAACCCGGAGCACCGTTGAGAGGTTATTTGGAATTTGGAACAGGCGATTTCCTTGTTTAAGCCGTGAATTGAAAAACAAATTAAAGACGATTCCGGCATTATTGTGGCTTATGCGGTGTTGCACAACACTGACATTAGTGTTTGAGATATTGTTGACAAACAAGAAATTATAAACTTCGAAGACGAACATAATAACTAGCGTCTTCATAACGTAGGAATTGGGCATGCAGTTCGTCGAGCTTTAATTCAAAGACATTTTATTTAATTTTAATAATTTATATTTTAATAATTTTAAATAATTTATTGTAGATTGCTACACCTTTTATTTAAATAAATCTATACATATTTTTAATAAGAACACATCACGAACAATCTTTTAATTTTTTTCTACTTCCTTTTGTTTCAAAAGAAGTTCAGTAATGGCTATTTTTTTCCAATCTTTACTTTTTCGAACAGTTCTTTTTCTTTTTCTATTTTAATCTTATGCAATTCTTCCATGTGTTGTTTTTCTAAGAGAGCATTTTCTATTTGAATCTGCGGAAGACGGTCTATGTTTTTGTGTTACCATAGTACACGCAGAGCCAGAAGAATGCGCCCGCCAGCGGTTCGCCGTGTAGAGACTCTGGAACCGGGCATCTGGAAGAGCGCTGGCGACACGCTATCTGGCGACTCGCTAGCGCTAAGAGTTGGCGAACGACTCTGGATACCTTCTGTCGGCGGCTTTGAATATTATTTCCCCAGAAAAATAATTACAGTCATGACTATGTTTACACGACTATTCAATTCATCTATCATTTTTCAAATATTAACCACTAAAGTAGCAGATATTTACTTTCGTAGCCTAGCAACAGCAAATTCCAGCGAGTATTTCACCATGACCGACTGCATTAATAAGCTAACGATTATATGGCCGTTTCAATTGGCGGTTTTTTATTCTTGAAATTGTTCCAGAAAATTTACAGATTCATACGGTGACTAGTGACCTCTGTGGCGAAAATTGTTAGTTCAGTGAGCTGTCAAATGTAACAGTTATTATTATTATTATTAATAATTCCGACAAATTTATTACTAGGATAGTTTAAACTTGCTCTGTCCTGAATCGCAATAAGTTTTATCAAATAAGAAAGAAGAGGTTCTAAGCAAGTATTGCAGTGAAATTTGTCGTCTATATTTTTTAATTATGTAACCAGCTAAGAATGCCACAGAAGCAAAGTAAATAGTAAATCAGGTAATATTTTTAAAGATAAGTTTCGAACTTAGAAGTTTTAAAATATGAGATAACTCTTCCTTAACATTTTGTTTTTCTGTAGGTACCGGTTTGAAATTTGCCTGTGCATATTCTGCCGCTCTGACTTCAGTCATGTCATTTGAACCACTTCTAAGACGAACATGAGAAAATATGGGTTCCACTGCATCTGAACTATGAATAATACAATACGTAATAAAATCTGATTTGTTGCAAAAGAAATTTAATACAGAGGTTGTAAATGTAAACCAAGGCCCGTTTCTGTAGACAGTCCTTGAATACCTGCATTTGCTGAACTTTTTTCATCATCAATGTAATGTTGCAATGTGACTTCTAACCAAACCGAACACACTATATTCATTCTTTGAACAGCAGTATTGCATCATATGTTGCTTATAATTATATATTATTGATTATAATCTTTCATCTATAACATCAACATATGATGCAACACTGCTGATCAGCAGTGTGAATATAGTGTGTTCAGTTTGAAATATTAGGTTTGTTTGTGCAGCAGTGTCTGAGTAGTCCGAAACTGTCAGAAGCATGCGCTGAATATATTTGACAGTTTCAAACTAGTCAGAAATGTTGTACGAACAGACCTATTGTGTACTTGAAAGAAGTGGTGTTAATAAAAACTTTAAATTTATCACTTGTATTGCAGAACTAAATTGAATTCTTTAAGCCCTAGTTTTAGAATGTACAGTGCGAGTCTCTAACTTGGAATAAATTCGGTAAAGCAAAGACAGGTTTTTTTTCGGAAATATGCTCGGACACGTCGATTAGTATTTTAAATTGCGCTCTTTTTCATCTAAGAACATTTTATACAGCGTGTCCCAAATTTGAGATATGACGTCTTTTTTTAAATGGCAATCCTATTTTCTATCTTTGCTTTACTGAATTTATTACAAGTTAGAGACACGCACTGTATATTTTTTAAAGAAATTTTTGTACATTTTTTCATAACAGTACATACGCCGATTTTAAGCGCATAACCGGTAATTACCGGTCAAAAATATTTGTAACTAAATATGTTTAAGCTACCTGAGGTGCTGTTCAATTGCACGGATGAATTACTCGGAACTACTTGGAGCAGCACTGGAATAACTCCGAGTAGTATCTGTGCATTTCGAAAGCATTTAGTTAAAAATATTTTTAACCGGTAATTACCGGTTATGCGCTTAAAATCGGCTATAGTTACATAATTGCTACACATATGTTAACTTGATAATATTTTACAATAATTATACATTATATTAGTTGATGTGATATTAATGAATCTTAACATACACCGCCCCTTGAAGAATCCATGGTCTTCAATACAGAATTTACTTTTATAGTGAATTAGTTGGTAATGCACACAAATTGTTGACAGCACGTTTGGCCGTAAAATTTGAGAATTTGACTGTTACTACACTATGCCATCACTGTCTAGATGTAACTGCAAAATGTCCAATTTGCCACTGTTGCGGAAGAGTATTTTTGTCGTTAACAATTACAATATCGCCTTCTTTTAAATTAGCTGAAGCATTTCTTTGCCATTTTGTACGTTGTTGTAACTTAGTAACAACTTCAGTTTGCCAGCGTTTCCAGAAATGTTGAATCAATTTTTGTAAGTGCTGATATTTATTAAGTCTGGAATCATTAGTATTAGTATAGTCATGTTCTGGCAAAGATGTTAACGGCCTTCCTATTAAAAAATGAGCAGGAGTCAATGGCTCCAAATCTAAATAGTTATCTGACAAAGGTGACAAAGGTCTTGAATTTAAAATAGCTTCTATTTGAGTTAAAACAGTATAGAATTGCTCAAACGTTAGTGGTGTGTTACCTAAAATTCTGTTATGCACCATTGTCACAAAGGAATCTTTGAATTCTAACCAGTTCTTGTATTCTCCATCAAAAGTATGTAATTTTATTGAAGGTAACATATCTTTTTTGACAGTGACATTTTGATTCGTCATAATTGGTTCCTTGACTTTAGGTAAAAAAGTATCAAACAAAGCCTTTGCCTTTGCTATATTTTCAAAATAGGTATTTTCAAAATGAGAAATTTCTTCATTAGACAACGGTTTTTGATAACAGGTAAGCATTGATGTATGTTCATTGAAAACTGTCCAAAGAGGTTCAATTTGAGTAATTCTAATTTCTAATTGAAATTTATCAAGTCTATTTAATTCTCTTTGAGTTAAATTATTTATATAATCAGCAAACGACTCTAATTTGGAAATGACATTTTGAATTTTGGATTGCGTAATGTCAGCGTTTGATAATTTATAGGGCATTTTTATTTTATAAAAGAAAAGGAAGGCCTTTAACAACTACAGAATGACCTTAATAACTTTAATAACTCCAAGTAATACTCTTGAAAAATCGTTACAATCCTGCAACAGTGGCTACTGTCCGCTTCTACTTGAAATGACAGCCAGGCAGGAGTAGTGATACTCTTGAAGTTTGCAAAAAATTAGATCTGCAACGAAAAGTGTGCTTGTATTAGTGATTGTTATTGATTAATTTTCGTCCAGGAACGAAATTGCTTTAACTTAAGACTTCTACGGTGACGACAGATCGCAGTACAACAGAAGTCCTCTTGATAATTCAAAAGTCAGCAATACAGCCGAAGTCTTGATGATTGTAGCACTCCGCAGCAAAGGCAGAAGTCCTCTTGATGCTTTAGAAAGACTCAACAACACAGCTGAAGTTCTTGATGATTGCAGCACTCCGCAGCAAAAGCAGAAGTATGCTTGATGCTTTTGAAAGACTCAGCAACACAGCTGAAGTCCTGATGATTGCCGCACTCCGCAGCAAAGGCAGAAGTCCGCTTGATGCTTTAGAAAGACTCAGCAATGCAGCTGTAGTCTTGATGATTGCAGCACTCCGCAGCAAAGGCAGAAGTCCGCTTAATGATTTCTCCTTTCACTTGGAAAGTCACGGACTCTTCAAAATGATCCGGCTCTCGAAGGACCAAAAAATGTTAATAAAAAACTTTAAATTTATCACTTATGTTGCAGAACTAAATTGAATTCTTTAAGCCCTAGTTTTAGAATGTATATTTTTTAAAGAAATTTTTGTACATTTTTTCATAACAGTACATAGTTACATAATTGCTACACATAAAACTTGATAATATTTTACAATAATTATATATCATATTAGTTGATGTGATATTAATGAATCTTAACAAGTGGTGCATATTCTCCATATAATTAATAAAATTTAATTTAGTAAATTCAGATTGTATATTCAGTTGTTCCTTTAATTATTTAACCTTATTAAAATTTTCTGAATACTTCTCATTAAGTCTTTTAAATTTTAAAGAAATTTATTCCCTTTTTAGAGCTGCTTATATAGATTGTGTAGACGTATGCTGTTTTCCTTTTGAGAGTGAGATGTTCTGGTGCTCTAAGTTTGAAGCAGTTCAGTGCCAAATCACGCAAGTAAGTAAAAGGAACGCAAACAGGGGCGCACAGAATGAGATGGACAGTACCTAACCTAAAATGTACATATTGGATTGTAAATCCTGTATAATTTATTTAAATGGATGGTAAGATTGTCAATTTGTTCATCAGCCATAACTTATAATACATCTTAAGTACTTAGAATCTTAATATATTTTCTGCCGATTGACATGTAATCGTAATTTTAAATTTTACCCCGCAAATTTGACAGGGTTTCTTGCACCAGCCAAAAAGTAGGTGCTTGAGGGGGAAGGAAGAGGTAAACGTAGAGCACAGGTGTTAAAAGCTCCATTCAAAAGGAAACCAACATAGTGCGTATCAGAGTTGCACGGTGTAGCTCCTATCGTTAAAAGAAAAGCAGCAATAGTTTTGATATTACAAATCTGAAATTTGCTGTGTGGATATGGAATCTACCTGGATCTCCTTATAATTGTTTTCTGCTAAATAGGTATTTTTAATAATTAACTTCAGAATTTAAACAAACCATAAAATGATATAGTGAAGTAAAATTTAGATAAAATTCTTACAAGTTCTTACAAGTAGATGGTACAGCTTTTTTAGCAAATCCAGTCTTGTTTTTATAATTTTTAAAGATGATTCGTGAAATTTCTACAAATTACAGAAGAAACGAATAAAGTATACTAGAATTGTTATTTTCAATTAGGTACCATAAAATTTTTTCATTGCTTCAAGCCACTTTCGAAGCGGAATTGCATTAAGAAATTCAAACTGGCTTATTTTCGTTGCCACAAGCAATATATTTTCTAATCATTGTATAACTATTATTAAATTTAAATTCTGATCCCAAGTTAGACGATTCAGAACTAATTTTAGCAATACGAGATGATGTTAGTATTCTCACAATTGATGTAGAATTAAATTTTTAAAATTGCCGCATTTAGAAATGTTACTTCAGCAGGTTCGTGATCTTAGGTCTGTTCCGTTTGACAGAATTTCAAATTCTGAACCGTTCTAATCATGCGCAGTATGAAATTTATATCCAATATTGTGCACTGCTCATGCTCAGTGCGATTTTGAACGGTTCAGAACTCGAAATCCTGACGAATGGAACAGACCTCTTCTTATCACGAAACACCTGATTTTAAACTGCCTCGTGGAAATAACAGAAAAACACAACATGTATATGATTTCGTATTGACACATTATCAAAAAATTTAAGCTTCATTAAAGCATATTTCGTAAAAAAAAAGTCTGACCCAGTGCAAAATAACAAACAGACTTTGCTTTTCCTTAATACATTTAGAAATTTGCAACGATCTGGTGGGTTTAAGTTTAAAGTGACTTGCATAGATGACATTGGTCACCGTACGATCATGCCATGCTTTCTCGGAACCGAATTTTTAGGCGAATTGAAACGGCCATAAAAGCGTTAGCTTATTAATATAGTCGGCCATGATTTCACTATTACCGTTTTCGATTGACCGCACTAGTGCGCACTCAGAATATCTTCATTTTGTGAGGTTAAAAGAAGATGCAAATCCACTGAGTGCAACCGGTGCAAGTGAATCGGAAACGCCATATAGGTCATCCCAACCATTACGGTGCAGTACAGCGCTTATGGGTGACATAGTTGCCAGATTGCATACAAAAGAATAATCATTGATTACAAGAAGCTGGTAGCTTTGACGTATGATTTAAAGTAAAATACTGTGAAAATGTAAAAACAATGGGTTGTTAAATCAGCTCAAACAATGCAAGATAATATAAGGTTATGGCATACGCAAAATGTAAACATCAATTTAGACCACAACACCGTTAGAAAGAGATGGGGTTAATGCACGAATACTAAAAATTAGGGATGCGCATCGAATAGCAAAAGATCGATGTCGAACATCGATGGTAACATCGAAAAGCAAAATCGATGTCGCGATTTTTCTATATAATTACGAGACATTTGCCAAGGATTTTTTTGTTGCTGCCTACTAAATTCAACAGGTAATGGTTTTATAATTTTTGCAAACATGATAAGAAATGAATGAAACATATTTTGATTTAAATTTTATCTAAAAAATGAAGTAGTAGTTAAATAAACTCACCAAAAGACAACGCCTTAGCCCTTAGTATGAAATATGAATACACTTATTAATGCACTTTTTTGCAACAGTCATGCACTTATGCGTACAACACTCACAATTTGCAAAATATAACTTACTGCAGTTCGTGTTTTACAGTAATGACGCAAAAATTGTCCGAATTCGTATTTATGACCTCGGAACACGTGAAATGTTCGGGGAAGACCCTAATTTTAAATCAGAATTTCAAAAAAAAAAAATTAATCAAAGAAAACATTTTCGCTTCTTTTAGTAATTCTACTTACCGATAGATGACTATCGCTTAACTTCAATGTTATAAAAACATCGATTGAAAATATCGATGTTCTAAAAACATCGACAGGAAAACATCGATGTAAAAATATCGATGTATTTCTGTTCAACATCGATGTTTGGAAAACATCGGTATTCGATGCGCATCCCTACTAAAAATAGTAAGAAAGGCATATGCTGGTTGGGATGACCTATAATGAAAATATAACTAGTGGTTGCAGTGAGTATTTTAAACAAAAATTTATTTACCGGTTGCTATGAAAATGAAATCATGTGTAACGCAGATTTGCGAACTAGCTTTTGAAATATTTTATTTTAATCATTGATTTGGTTCATTGAATAGTCCCTCGAATACCAATCGTAGTCAAAGTTAAGTAGAATATTTTTGTGGTGGTCTCACTCATGTTTCTCACGCTTGCATTTGAATACTACGAGTGCGCAGCACGAGACATCGACGAACTAATTCGTGGGTGTAACTTAATTGAAAATTCCCATTTTGGATTTCAGCGAAAGCTAAATTAATTCTTTCCAAAAGCTGTTCTCGTGTATGAATTCCGACAGCATAAAATGTTTCCTTTAGTGCTCCCCAGAAATCGATATGCTTGAAGTTCTTAGGTGGCGATGACTTGATACATGTCTATTTGACAGTAGTTTATTGTTTAATGTTAATTTTCAATGTTTGTACCTTAATAAAAGTTTACGTGTACGAATTTTGAGGTTCTGTATCTACTAAACGAGTAGAAATCGGACACAAATTTACATGAAAAAAAAGTTCGAAATTCAATTCCCTACAACCCCTTTCATTTTGCGTCGCGACTTTTGAAACACCCTGTATAAGATTCACAGAAAGACAATTTCTATATGGGACCACCGGGCAGCAATTCTTGCATGAATATCATGCAGTAAGGAACTGAACATTTTTACGTAACAATTTGTAACATGTTACAAATGTTAATGATTTTTCATTATGTCTTGGGAAATTCAACTCTAAACTCTTCCAAGCAGTTTCGTACTCATCCATTTAACGAAAATAACTTTCAATTATAAATGTTTTCTGTTCTAATGTAAAAACACCATTTTGTAATACAATAAATGTAAAATAAATGAGTCCAGGGGCCTATTCCTGAAAGGTATGGAGTAGTAATTATTAGTTACAAGTTCCTTTTTGTTTTGAAATATGGAGCTTTAAAATTGTTTTCCTCAGAGGAGAAAAGTGCTTCCTAATAAAACTAACATTAGTAAGCACTTTTCTTTCAGGGAAACGATTTTAAAGCTCCATATTTTAAAATAAAAAGGAACTTGTCACTAATAATTACTACTCCATACTTTCCAGGAATAGGTCCCTGAAAATAACTTATTCTTGTATAAAATCAACAAGCAAGGCAAACAAACACGAAAACACTCCACCGTTGACAGACGAATGACACTAGGACAATTCTGTTCGCGGAGAGCTTAAGCTACGACATGCCTTTACGAAAACAAAATATTTCCATAGCCAATGCTACCGAAATATTAAATGAGCACATGATATATCAAATTTTAGAATAGTGTAAAACAAAAAATGCGACCATATTTTTAAATCAATACACCTCCGCAAACAGTTATAATTTTAAAGGTACTTTATTTGATCACTAATATTTATTTACATGACGAGCGTTCTAGTAATGCTTGTCCCTAATAGTAAACGTTATTAAATTGCTGTTAGTATTCATTGGAAGTACACAAAGGAATGCCTGATTAATGAGCCGCACCTTTCAGCATTGAGCATAATTGCGTTTACATAATCATACATACATCATAAACATTCGTCTTCAGACTGCACAAGCCCCATTTTCTTAGCCATCATTTCCTTTTAACTAAACCGATGTAATTTATTGGTTTAAATATAACTCTTACGCGTATACTCTCAATTTTCAATTATAGTAGAGAAAAAAATGAGGCTACTTAACACGGAAGGTGGTGTTAATTTATTGATAATAGGTCTGTTCCAACCACGCTTTGTGACGGTTCCGAAACCGTCATAATCAGTTGCCCGTTGAAATAATGATCGATTTTTACAACTATGTCAAGTGTAAATCTTTGATGAGTGTATGCTTGTGACGGTTCACACGAACCGTGTGAAACCACATGTATAAAATGTTTAATTTGATAGAATAAATTTCTTTATCATACATCAGTAAGTTATCTGGAAACGTTTAGATATTAAACAAATTAATATAATAAGCCTATTAGGAATTCCTATTCCTCATATCAAGTAAATTCTGAATTAAAGTAGACTAATTAATTTTAATGTTAATTAAAATCAATGTCAGAGCACGAAAACGTTCCATAGGCCTGGTATTTCAGTTGCAGTTTAACTTTAATCTTCAGTTTATTCCCATAGGGATAATTGTTTTTATAATTGAGGAGCTCGGAAGAAAAACATGTTAACTTACAACAATCATAATTTTCAATTTTTGCATGGAAAAATATTAATTACTTCGGGAATTTTTTAATGAAAATATTGTCACGGTTTTGTCAATAGACGACATCAAATCGAATGTTGTAAATACTTAAAGTATACAGACTGATTGATTATAAAGGCCCCAAACTGTAACTCATTTATTTTTATTCAAACACCCAATAAAGTATATATATATATATATTCTTAAATGGGACATTGTTCTCTAGAGGATGAAATACAATATTTTTTTGTCTACACTGTATATGAGTGATGACGTCATCGAAAATTTTTTTAAATGGCAAGATTATATTTTTTTTGTGAAATATAATAGTGTTCTTTTCTCTTTTCAACCATATCAAACTTTTGTATCCTTACATAAGAAAATTTTCGCGAAAAGTCGGTCAAACTTTGTCATATCGGCTTCATCATTAATTTTATTCATTTCTTACGAGGACAGATTGACATTACCGGTATTTTAAATACAAGTTTTTACAAACTAAATAAAATATGACAAATTTCAGTAAAATTCTTTTTATGTTCTGTTCTATTCATGGCCTGTTTTAGATATTAGCATGCTTTAAAAGTTAAGCCAAGGAAGTTGTTTTAAACTTTTCTCGAAAATTTTCTTATGTAAGGATACAAAAGTTTGATATGGTTGAAAAGAGAAAAGAATTTTCTATTATATTTCGCAAAAAAAATATTATCTTGTCATTTAAAAAAATTGTCGATGACGTCATCACTCGTATACAGTGTAGACAAAAAAATTTTTTTATATTTCATCCTCTAGAGAACAACGTCCCATTTAAGAATATATAACTTTATTGGGTGTTTGAATAAAAATAAATGAGTTACAGCTTGGGGCCTTTATAATCAATCAGTCTGTATATTTAGCATTTCTAAAAAAAACCGTGCCCTGTAAAATTTCTTTCTCCGCACTTAACAGGTTTTTCTCCCGAGCTCCTCAATTATAATATCTATTCACTCTTTTTTCTCGTCCCAGTAGGCGAGTTAGGGTGACATTTTTATTAGTATCACAATGAAACATAGACGTCAGATGAGACGGTTATGTTTATTTTTAATTTCGTGGTTATAATTTGAGTCGGAGACGTTGTTGCCGAATTGCGAAACCTACAATATAAATTAGAAATTCTCATGTCAGATTCTGGCATCTATCAAAATTCAGGCCACCAACTTAACGAAACGAGCCTACTGAGACGAGGATAAAGAGTGAATAGATTATATCTATGGGAATAAGCTGGAGTTTAAAGTTAAATTGCGACTGAAATACCGAGCCATAGACCCGGTATTTAAATCACAGTTTAACTTTAATATTCAGTTGATTCCCATAGAAACAATTGTTTTGATAATTGTTACTATGGGAATAAACTGAAGATTAAAGTTAAACTATGACTGGATATTAAAGTTAAACTGTGATTGAAATAACGGGCCTATGGCTCGGTATTTCAGTCACAGTTTAACTTTAAACTCCAGCTTATTCCCACAGAAACAATTGTTTTGATAATTGTTACTATGGGAATAAACTGCAGATTAAAGTTAAACTATGAGTGAAATACCGGGTCATAGAATATTAAATATAAACTACGGGCCGTATGAAATGGTTTTGTGTGATGGGAGTGGCTGTGGTCGCAGTAACCTATAGATTTGCAGGAACTATAGGACTATAGATTTGCAGGAAAAATTTCGATATTAAAATCAGACTGCTTATAACGGGTGTTGCATAACGTTAAGGAACATGTTCCTGAAGTCATTGCAAATGAAAAAGTTATAATCCTACATGGGTTCAATTCTCCATGGTTACGGAGCTGTGGACTTTTAAAGTTTAGAAATATTTTTTAACATTCATCTCGCTAGCTATGCTATATTCATGCTGAAGGAGGATAGCAACTAAGATAATTATGTTATTTTTGTTTTGTTATTTTTTTATCTGTCATTTCTGATAATGATACATTGCAAAAGCTTAAAATCTGTATACTTATTTCTAAACTTTAAAAGCTCGATAACCATGAAGAATCGAATTCATGTACACTGGCTTGCAATAAAATATACAGGCTGTTTCACGACTTTTCCGACAAATTGCAGGAGGTGATAGTAGAGTTAAAGGGGATAAAAAAAAGTCCCCTACTAATTTTGTCTTGGAAGCTTTTTTATTTCTAGCGAATCTGACCCAAACGGTTGGGAACTGCAGAGACTGCACGTGATACTTATTTACACGTTATAAGGAAGTGTCGGAGCACGTCCAGCACCGTCTCGCATCAAGTATACGGAGAAATAATGAAAACACAGCGGTTTTCAAACGGTGAGGGTCGCTTTTCAAAAATTCTTATCTCGGTAACTGAGACAGAAAAAAAGTTATTACTTGCTTTTCTTACGCTGTAGTGTCTCTAATATTATACCCCGAAGTTTGTCGGAAAGGTCGTGAAACACCCAGTATACACGGTGTCTGAGACCACCCCTACACCCCTTTTATTTCGGAAACAGAGCATTTTAAAGAAAAATGCTTCAAACAAAAGTTGATGGTTTCAAGGGGGCCATGAGATGATACCATTTGTTTGACCTTGAATAGTCGTTTGAAGGTCATATGAAGGTACCCTTGAATTTTTAAATTGGACATCCTACATATTTTTACATAATCTTATAGCTTACCTCGAGATCTTTCCAAAACACCATAATAAAATATTTTTTTATTAAGTATTTTGAGTTTGAGTATTTGAGTTGTAAGACTTCAAAGTTGCAGTATTTTGATAAAAATACTTACAAAATATCTCGCTGGGTCACACTCAGTTCTTGTCTCGACTGATCGGCCTTAGCTGGAAGATAAGATTATTGGAAAGAAAATCTTTTGCGAGACATTTTGTAAATAATAAAAAATACCAAAATACTGCAACTTTGCAAATACTGCAACTTATAACTCGAAAAATACTTAATAAAAAATATTTTATCATAGTGTTTTGGAAAAATCTCGAGGTACGCTATAAGAATATGTAAAAATATGTAGGGTGTCCAATTTAAAAAATTCAAGGTTACCTTCGTATGACCTTCAAATGATTATTCAAGGTCAAACAAATGGTACCATCTTATGGCCCCCTCGAAACCTACAACTTTTGTCTGAAACATTTTTCTTTAAAATGCTCTGTTTCCGAAATATAACGGGTGTACGGGTGGTCTCAGACATCCTGTACACAGTCTGTGGCATTTAACCGGGTTTCTTCATTAACGCCCTTCCTATTGGAAATATGGAAAAATATTTTATATTATAGTTTCATCCTTTCAAGCTCCGCATAATTTAAAATTTTTTTCGAATATACAGGATATCCCAATTTGGCTGTACGCTGTACTACTTCGTTATTGCCTCACGTTTTTCGTCAATCTTGTCCTTCTAATTTCTCAGCCTTTTGTTTTACAGATTAGTCGTCAAAAAGAAAGTTGTAGAGCATTAAGTTTTTCGAAAATTATCGATTTTCGCTGGCGAATATCTCGGAAACTATAACACATAGGAAGAAAATGAATAGACAATAGAAAAACCGAAAAAAGGAAATTTCTCCTCCCCCCTCCCCCCTGAAGCAGCAGGGGTAGGGGTGGGGACTTTCAGTATGTTTACCTAACTACCCCCAACACATTCCTGAAGAGAAAAATTCTCCCCTCCTCCATGTCCTTTACAACCGCTTCGTTGACTGGACTACATATATGTGTCATTGCACCTTCCCGTCCTGTTGAAAATAGCTACGCTGAATTTCATCATGGGTTAATTGTTGAATAAATTCCGTTAAAATATTGTTTCAGTATCTCTCGGCATTGACAGTAAAGTTTAAAAAAAATGGGCCCAATTATTCTTCTGCGAAAGACTGCCATTCAGACACCAATTTTATTAGCATATAGTGGAAATTAAACAAAAATATGCGGATTGTTAGTGCTCCATATTTTGTGAATTAACGTACCCAGAAAGGTGAAACCAAGCATCATCAGAAAAAATGATAAGTTTAACAGGTCGTCATTCATTAAATTATTGACAAACCAGTGGCAATACGCTAGACGTCTGAGGTGATCTGCCACCAAGAGGACTTGAAATGATTGCATGCTCAAGTTCTTCTTCACAATCGTCCGACAAGTTTCATATGAAAGTCCAATTTCTTGAGACAGCCATTTTATAGGTTTTCTAGGATCTTCCATACGTTGATGAACGTGATTAACAACTTCTGTCCGAACGCTTGGCCTACCAGCACCTTTTTTATCACAGACCCAGTTTCTCGAAACATATAAAACCTATAAAAATCCTTCGGTATTACAGCCAAGTCTGGGAAACGTTCTCGAAAATCATCCAAACACAAACGCTGACTGTATTTCCAAATTCCATTAACAAGCACACCAGTTCGGAGATAGAATTCAGTCATGTAAATCTTTTGTTTTGTGGTGAAAACCATAACGCAAAAACTTAAAAACCCAAATTGCAAAACCAATAAACTCAGGACACTATTAACAGCAAACAAAACCAAAAAACTAAAGAAATAACTGCAAGTAAACTCTTTCAGAACTGACTGACAAATTTTGACAATCAAAAAATGATTGATACAATGCACGAACCTAGCTCCGACATTAATAATTTTAAAATCCATTTTTGATGTTATCGATATTATCGATCGAAATTTTATATTTTGTTTGGTTTATTTCGAACAAGGCGGCAACGTGCGTGTATACACAAATTCCTCGCTGTAGATATATGTAAATACAGATATAAATATAATATAAAATTCCGTACTCTTTTAATAACACTTGCTATTTATACATCAAAAAGTGGTTTTGTCTACAGTTATATTGTATAATATGTTTACTACAGAATTGATAATCACAATGCAATTTTAATAATTATTCTTGCATAATTTATCGAGTAATTAATATTCCTGTATGCGTTACGCGTAGCATTTTATGGATAGTCCATACATATTAGACACAAACAAGAAGAAAAAATTCCACGGGAAATATAATCTATAAATATAAACCAGATGAAAAGTTTAAATCGAGGCCATGTGTTCTTCATTATTTTGTTTTATCAAATTTGACGTGTGTTGCTTAAAAAACTCCGACACGCATTGCACTCAAAACTTATATAAGCAAATCTGAAAGCTCTGAATGACGAAAACTATGAAATAAAATAAACTTTCTTAAGTAGAGTAAATTAAAAATAGACTTTTAAAGCTAATGTTTTAAGCAGGAACGACTCGCTTGTGACGTCATTTCTTTCCAAAGCTGATCGCGACTACTCTGTTACACAGCCACGTAAAGTTAATATTCATTCAATTTGACACGTGTTTTACATTGTTGATAAATGATAATTTATCGAATACGACAAATCACGTTATGCCGCTCGGAAACTGTTGTCACAAAATACAACTTTGAACTCTTACAATTTGGTCATTTTTTCAGTTATGCATCAATTTGAGTTTGACCTTTCATTTCTTAACAAAATAAAAATTGTAAACTTCTCTATTGCTCCAACAATTCCTATCAACTGTAATTTTGAATTGCCTAACAAAAAAAATTCAGGAAAGTTGCCTTCAAATTTAGCTCTTGGGTCATTCCACGTCAAGTGGACTAGTGGTCCCCACTCGACCATCTCCAAATTTCAGGCAATTTTGTAAGTCGACTATGTGGGGTCTTAAACGAAATTATACCAAATTTTAGTTGCATATCTAGCGCGGTTGATTTTTTACGGTCTCTCAAAGAAAATGTGTCTAGCTACGCTTTATGCATTTACTTAAAAATGTTCCAACTTTAAAGTACTATTGTGAAAGAAACTGCAAAGCTATCTATCAGCTTGAGTTTTCGTACTCTTCATACCGTGAGTTTTTTTTAATCTCTGAACATACAAAAATATTCCTATGTTCAGTTTAAAAAAAAACGAGTCAATGAATTGCAGGATATGGAAGCAATCTCCTAGCAATCTTCAACAAAATAAATGTGCTGTCAGTGTCAGTTATGAAATGTCATGAGTATTATCACGAAATCTTAAGAAAATCTTTGTAAGCATAAGATAATTGCTTAGCATATTGTTTAAAACGTGAAGGAGAACATTTCGAACATTTATTACAGTGTTTTTGTTAATAAAATAAATCTTAAAATTACTTTACTGAAACTAGTTTTGTTTCATCATAGGTAACTGGTATGTATACCCTTGCAATGCATTGACTCATTTTTTTTAACCTGAACATAGGAATATTTACATTCTAATTATGTTCAGAGTTAAAAAACACTCACGGCATATCATTAAAGTTGAATAGATTTGATATTTACTAATTTACTGATTTCTTACTTTTATTTATTTATTTTTGAAAATAGAAAAAAAATGTCTGTTTTAAAAAAATATAACTTTATGTTTTAAGCCTGGGCAAATGCATATCTTTCCAGAAGGGGCATATCTTCTTTAAACCTATTATACATATGTTTTTTGATCAATTTTTATGATAAAAAGGTCATTTTATTTTGCATATCTGGCATATATTAAGGTTTAACTGCATACAGCATACTTTAAGGCATATTCGAAATTTATGCAGCATGTAAATTCGCATATCTACAATTCTTGCATTTTCATTTGGTTTTTATTCACACAGTAAACAAAACCAGATAATTTTAGAAATTTAAAAATTCCATTCTCTGAATTTCGTTAACAATAGGTACCGTCTGGCGGTCGCCAGTACGGTCAGAACCCAGAAGATACACGTGCAATATTAATTCTAAGAACTTCGGAAATTACTGGTGTATTTAAACAGAGCAATTTTGTTCATTATATTTTTCAAACTATTGAAGTTGTGTGGTGCGCAGTTTACGAATTGATAAAAAATGCCTAAAATTGGTACTTTTCGCAACGATTTGATAAAAAAGTGGTTGATGCAGTGTGCTTGTTTTACGTACGACGCACGGTAGTGTGGTTTTTTGTACAATATGCGAAAAGAAGGTATGTATATATTTTTGCTTTCAGCGATCGTCTTTCCTTTTTTTTTAATTTTTGTGAAAAAATGGTTTCCAGCGATCGTGTTTTGTTTTTTCTTTTTTTAAAAACATTTTAAAATTTTCTGTTGCTTCCTTAAACCATAGTTTTTAATATAAAAAAAATACTTTTAGGATTTTTTCTAAAATTTGTAACTTAATTTCTTTTTCAATTTTGTTCGTTCACTTAGGATATCAGCGATCGTTTTTTGTGTTTTTTTCTTTTATTTTTTTTTCTTTTATTTCTTTTATTATTATTTTATTTTTTCTGGAAACAGTTTTCTAAGTTTCAATCGTAAATTTTCATTGTTTCCTAAATTTCCTTTATGTGAAATACGTTCTTGTTAGCTTTATTTATCTTCATCAATTCAGCCAAATAAGTAGCCAGTTAAGAATAAATTTTAATTACAACTATCTAATAATTATTTATTTCAATTCTGTAATAAATACATAGGTATTATTAATTTTGTTCTTTATTTACAGGTCAACGTTACTGTTTCAATTGGATCAACATATTAGTACCGTTCCTCACAAAAATAGAGAGAAAAATCCACCTGAATTGAGGCAGCCGTTGTTGTCGCAATTTGTTGACGAAAAAAATAATGCAGATCAATTCAACTACGATTTATGCAAAACTCTTATATCGTGTAATATCCCGTTAAACAAGTTGGATGTACCAGAATTTAGAAGCTTTCTGACAAAATGGACGAAGGAAAATGTAGTCTCCAGAAGAACTGCAACGAGATCTCACATTCCAAAATTACACGAAGAAAACATTCAAAAAAAAGATGTTATTGCAAAAGAGTATATTTGGTTTAGCATAGATGAAACAACTGATGCTAAAGGTAGATATATCGCAAATTTTATTATTGGAATTTTGAATGGAGAGCCAAACCCTAGTTATTTGGTAGCAGTAAAACAGCTAGAAAAAACTAATCATTTGACAATTTCACGTTTTATAAATGAAACATTTTCGATGCTGTTTTTACCTAATACAGATGTAAATAAAATCTTGTATATGGTAACTGATGGAGTTTCATATACATATGTTAAAAGCTGCTCAAAATTTAAAAATATTTTATCCAAATTTACTGCATGTGACTTGTCTGGCACATGGATTGAACCGTGTTGCTGAGGCGATTCGAATGGAATATCCATTAGTAAATCAATTAATTAATAACGGGAAGAAAGTTTTTCTAAAATCTCCACATAGAGTACAACTGTACATAGAAATGCTTCCTGACATCCCATTGCCACCACAACCGATTATTACTAGATGGGGAACTTGGATCGAGGCTGCACTTTTTTATTGTGATAATTTCGATGGTATTAAAAATATAGTAAACAGCTTCGATGCGAACACTTCTCAATATGTCACTGAATGTCAAAATATTTTGCGAAACTCTGAATTACGTTCACAGCTGTCATTCATTAAAGCTCACTTTTCTAATATACCTAGTGTTATTAAAAATTTAGAAACCCTAAATTTGCAGTTAGCCAATTCCTTATCGTTGATTGAAAATTTTAAGTCTAATTTAAGTATTCCTAAAAACGCTAAATGCAATAAAATCTTAAATAAATTGGAAGATGTTTAAAAAAAAATGTTGGCTTGAAAACACTAGAAGCGGTAAAAAATATTCTAAACGGAGAATTAGACATTGAATTAGGTTCCCTTGAGCATTCGTAGATAATTGTTAATAAGGCACATCTCTTTAAATAGTGTCCAATAACTTCTTGCGATGTGGAAAGATCATTCTCAATGTATAAAAATATATTAAGTGACCATAGGCAAAATTTCTTGATAGAAAATATCGATTATTTATTGTAATCAGTTTTAATTCATGCATTGTATATGTAGAGCAATTAAATATTTGAATATTAAAGTGAATAAAAGTATTATATAATTTTTTTTGTAGAGTTTATATTATTTTTACCTTCTAACCATAAAAATATAACTGTGTGTACATTATACATATTTTTATTATAGTAATATATGAAATAATTCATAATCGCAACATTCTATTTTTCTGTGTTGTGTTCTATGATTTGATTTACCAAATGCATATTTAACAGCATATCCGATAATTAACTGCATATATACCAGTTAAACAGCATATATTCGGCATATATTTACATCTTTTTAAGACATATTGCATGCATATATTCAGACTTTTTTACGGCATATGTGCCCAGGCTTTATAACTCGAAAATTTAACTAAACATAAAAAAACAACTACACCACTGCATTATATTCGAAAAAGTGTCCCAATAATGTCAAAACAGTTTTTTTGTAAAATCGTATCTAAATGAAGTCATTTAGAACATGCCTTTTTTAAAATTTGTCCTCGTAGTTGGCCATGAATTGTTAATTGTGAACCAGCTTCAATCGACTTGACATTTGAAAATGAAATATGACCCCAATTTTATTAAGTTAAGAAAACGTTCTGATATGGTATGCCAGAGTATTAAACTTTTATGATCGAATCTTATTTTCGAAATGACCGTCAAATTGAAGGCAAGTGGCACTATTCTATTCAGGACTGCTTCCATGAGCTTTCTTTAAAATATCCGAATCTTTCGCTTCCTTATGACAAATTTCGCACGTCTTTGAATTATGGTGGATAAGCTTTTTCGATAGACAGATTCTATTTTACGCTAATAGAGCAGTGGACGTCTCACAAAAAGGAAGTAAGGAAAACGTAAGGGAAGATGTGCATGAATCGTCAAGTCAAATAATGGGAATTAACAATAATCCTCGTATGCTCTTCAACGTCAGCAAATGAATTTTACGTAGAATCCAAGCCCGTTGCGATGAAATTGGTGGATATTTTGATTACCTACTATGATTTTACTTTGAATAAAATTTGTTAGTAAATTTTTTTAAATTATTTTATTTTATATTATTTTAAAAAAATTTCCTTCGATAAACGTGAGGTTATGATATACGCCAGTTTCAAGCAAGGCTGGTTCACAACTGAGAATTCACAGCCAACCACGAAGAGAAATTTAAAAAAAGGCACCTTACAATAATTTGCGGGCGTAAATAAATGCCCGTTTTACACGGTCATATTTTTGTATCAAATTTATTACGATGTGAGTGAGAAGTGCCAATTCAACCAATCAAGATTCACTGTGGTAGCTTATCTCTCTCACTTCGTAATAAATTCGATACAAAAATATGCCCGTCTAAAACAAGCATTAAACCTAAGAAACCAACATATTTGAATCACATTAGCAAACAACAACGTAACTTGATTTTTGAAAACGAATCGTGCCATTTATTTTTTCAAAGCTTAGGTGGATTTAAATTATTTTACAAAAAATCTTGTTTGCATTTCGAGCGTGAACGACGATTTTGGCCTTTTGCGTCTTATAATCCCTCGGCCCTTCGTGCCTCGGGCTAATAATTCCGCTGCGGGTCAAAATCGCCTCCTCCACGCTCTTAATACAAAAGTAGTTATTTAATATCTATAAAAATAAACCAGATATGAGTGATTAGAAAAGTAGAAAATCTCAATTTTTGCTTATAACTCGAGAACAAAAGAAGATAGCCAATTCTTGCGTACAGGCGTACACTATTAACTTTATCTATAAAAAAGAGATCGCGACTTGGCCACTAGTTTTGTTTTTTCTATTGCTCATAGCTGCAGAGATGTCCATAAGAGACATCGAAATTGATCCACACTGTACAGTTGCGGACAGAAAATTTCGGATGTCACTGTTATTTCACTGACGCAAAAGTTGAAAAATTCCTTTGTGTATACGTCAGGTGAATGACACTGACATCCGAAATTTACTGTCCGCAACTGTATAGGGTGAGCCAAATTTGACACTTTTAGTAGGAAACACCTGTTTTTAGAAGAGTTAGACAAAAACTGACCTCGGCATCTGGAGCTCGATTTTTAAGACAAAATTAATGGTGAAGACCGCATTTTGATATCTTGTACCGTTTCGGAGCTACAAGGTGTTTTTCAAATTTCTGCAATTTATAAAATCACAAAATTACTTTTTGACGTAGAATTCATTGCTCTTAATTACAATTTCTTGAGTATTCAAGAGTATTCAATTTCAAGAGTATAGTTTTCAAAACTTCCGAATTTTTATATGGAACACTGCATATTTTTGCATTTTTGAAAAGAGCATAAAATTGCGTTTACAAAAATATAAAAATTGCCTTTACAAAAATATAATATAGTTGATATATTAATCAAAGCATTTAGGAGATATAAGCTTTTCAAGATTTTTAATATTTCAGTAAGGTATGACTTATTATTGAAACAATTGACTTTCTTTTGTATTGTCACAGTAGACTACTGTCAGTGTTCAACGCAATTGTGAGATTTCTTAAATTATTTTCCTAAAAAATTAATGCAAAATGAACGAAAATTATATATGTACGATATGTTAAAATGCTTTATAGAAGTAGGTGAAAATGTAGACGCAATTTGCAATCTCTACCAGGGACAATACCAAAGCAATAAAGTAAAAAAACTGTATCATGATGCTTATAATGTAATAAAAGTCTGTATGGTTCCCTATGCTTAAAGTGACTTCAAATTAAAGTCTCCTTTAGCACTGTTATGAAAATGGCCCTTACTCCTTAAACCACGCACAATTCTTATCTGTGCATATTATTATTTAAAGTTGGTTCTTCTCCGATGAAATTTGTATCACAAAATATTTTAACCGAACACTAAATCGCGCACAATACACTTAACGTTTCACCGTCGTTCGACAGCTTCGTCAGAAGTGAAAAATATTTTTCACTTCTGACGTCTTTTCACTTCTGACGTCAGAAAATTGTAACCAGGGATGGAAAATGTAACCGTAACTGTTCCACAGTTCACGTGCATATAAGCGGAAGAAAACCGGTTCAAGGAACCGAATTTACGTTACTTTTCCATCCCTAATTGTAACACAAATAGCACGCCGGAAATGTTCTTTAACGTTACTCATGCAGTTATTCATAAAGTCAAAAATAATGTCAAAGTGACTAAAGGAACGTTCGATGAACTAAATGCACACATGCGTATTTAGTTGCATCACCAACTCTAATTCATTTTTCATTTTTTGATCTCTTCTTATCCTTATATGCTTTTTTTCATGTTTTGCACAAAAATCATCATCACTTAAGAGAAACATAAAAATAAGGTAGAATTTTTCTTAACATTTTCCCATGCTCAGAAGACGTCCCTGAATAATGCAGAATGGTGCTGTTTCGCCATTTTTTAAACTCCCTGTATTAACATTGTTCGTAGATAATTAGATAAATGCACCTAATGGAAACTACTACTACAATCTGATAAAAGTATATTTAATTAAGATAAATTCATATTTTTTTAACATTGTAACAGTGTAAGATGATTTTCTTATACCTAGCACACTGAGTAAGTTTCCAAAAATAGTAGAAATAGTAAAGATTTTCGGGCCAATAGCATATTCTTGGAAATATGGGTCACGCGTCTACAAAACGATACGGCTACGTTTCCTCCGAAAATATCACGCGCAAATAATTTTTTCGAAGGTCTAATTTTAATGTTAGCGGAAATAATTATTTTGGCAGGGCCAATGTGTATACTGTTGCGCCGAAGTACATAGTACATACATACCTACCTACATATAAAAATCAATTTTATGTGAAAGTAGCATATGTTTATTTTAAGTTTATTAATATGAAATACAACCTAGTATTGAACAACACTAAGAAGAAAGGCAGATTAATTTTCTAAATATTTTTCAAGTTGTGGGTAGCTTTAATTTTTATTTGCATTAAAATTATTTTCTGTTAATCAATATAACTAACTTCTCGATAATTAATGATCATAGCTTCTAAGATTCTTAGAAGTGAGATGACTTGTTTCTAAACAAATACATTAGAAACGAGATACATTTACGGCAAAGATTATAACAAGGTGCAGATAGACATACGAGAAAACTTCCGCAAGTTCTGTCCGACACCAAAGCCGCTAATGTAAATAAGATTGCGAGTCGACTCGCTGGATTGTCTGCAAGATCTCACGCATAATTATAGATTCTGTAATTTACTGACTGAATATTCCACAGATCGGGGTTTTCTTCATAGAGTGAAATTAAAATTTTTATTTCCGCATGTGTCACACCTTCTTCTCGTCCGATATGTTAAACTCGCAATGTGTTGCCGAAATATCGAAACAAACTGGAAGTTCAGCAATAAATCGCGAAGCTACAATTATGCCTATTTAAGGATGATTTACATTATAAGACAACGACACGACACGAAAAATACGCGATGTATACATTATCAGACACACATCAGACAGTCAGTCTAGTGGCACGTTTAGTGATGTTTCGAAGTTTTGGAACGAAAGATTTGGCGTTAATTGCCATGTTACTCGATGAAGATGAAGCAAAATACACTGTACTTCAACGACACGCACAGACACGAAAAACATTCCTGGTCAGATTGTCGTCTCGTCTTGTCTTAGCCGATACGTGTCGTTGCAGGATAGTGTGCATGATATCATTGAATTACATTGAATAATGTTTCCGTGTCTTGTCTGTTACGCTACATGTCGTGTCGTTGTCTTATAATGTAAATCATCCTTTAGACTGGCAAGAAAGAATCTCGTGCGAGATCTTGCAGACACGAGCGAAGCGAGCAGGGTTGGGAAAACTACATGTAAAAAATATTTTCTCTATTACATTACGTCTAAACGTAGTTAAATGTAATTTTTACTAGAGCCTACGGTTTTGAACGTGTATTGAAAGTACACGTGTACACGGAAATCCGTATAACGACATTCGCGAATTAAATACACGTGTTATTAATTCACGTGTAATTAACTCTTATTCTACGTATACACGGATATAATTACACGTGTATTTTAATACGGGTCCGTTCGGTACGTTCAAATCCAGGTTACCTAGCAACGGGTATGTTTTTGTATTAAATACACGTGTAATGTAACTACACGTGTATATGAATAAACGGGTACCCGTGTATTTTAATTACACAGACTAAGATCATGATACGTGTAAGTTATGTTGTCGATTTATAACAATTTGTTTTTAAAAAATTTATTCCGTCAAATAAAGCAAACAGTTACATTGGTTACGTACGTACAAGCGTTACGTGAAATAGAATCATAGAGTGCCGCGCGCTAGGCGTGCTTGACTATTTATATAAACAAAAAATGTATAATCAGCATTTTATATAAAATGGGTAAAATTCGGTTATATTACTCCTCCACCCTTAAGAGCGACACTCCGGGGAGATCACATTTTGGCGTCGATTGGTGCTGTCCTTGATCGAACCGTGATTGTTGGACGATGCTCCACTTCAACAGGCTTCTTTGATCGGAGTTTGATAAAGAGAATTGCCAATCCTGTAAATATCGCAATTACATATAAAGTTATGGTCCCTGACAAATGCCATGAATTGGGGTTGACATAATCCTCTTCCAAAATTTGAGGTGTGTTAACAGTATTGATTTTTGCCAAATTGATGGATTTCAAATTCAGCTGGGGCAGGTCCTCTTGCTTGACCCTTGAGGTGGCAAGTTGTAAATCTTCAAAGACCAGAGGTTGTCCTAACGTGGTGTCGTTGAAAAGCAGTTCTCGGTTTTCAATGAGGTATTGACATGCTGGATCGCTTCCAAACAGGAATATTCCATTGATTTGCTGCGTTGTCCAAACGGAGTTGCAATTTGACTTGAATACGACCGGTGTATGGAAGGCTCCTAGGTATTGGTTGATCTCGGGGACGTATTGCAGTATATTTTCAAATGGTAGCTTATAGTGAGAGCAATTTAGGAAGTTGCTGCTCGTCAATATGTTCCTTTCACATGTTGAATCTTGATACGTTCGTTTTATTTGAGAACATAAGTACTGCTTATTAATTAGGTCACAGACATCAGAAAGCGGAGAAATCCGAGATTCAGACTTCAGGATGTATTTAGAATTTGGAATAATGATTTCATAATCTTTTGTTGGATTAGGCAAAAAATAAAATAATGTATAATTGATTTTATCAAATAATGGTACCGATAACGTATAAGTTATTTCGGTGCCTCTAATAAAATAAGAAGGTTTAGTTAAACTTCTGTAATTATGAATTTCGTTCAGGGAAATTTTGAAAGGTAATTTATTTTCATAAAACGGTGATATTTTCTGTAATTCGAGCAATAACTCTGAAGACGTGATCACACTTGGATGTAAAATTTTAAGTTCACAAAACGTTATTGAGTTTTCAATGTCTTGCAGAATGCTCAAAACAACACTTAAAAGGTGAATAATTTGATTGCTAACAGAATATTGATTATTAATTTGATGTTGCAGGTTATTTTCATTTTTCCTGATGATATCTAACGAATTCTTGATTCGTTCGCCATCATTTGCATCAAGAATCGCCTGGAATTGGAGATAAATTATCATTAGAATTTAAAGTTTTATTAGGACGTTTAATATTATCTATATGTAATTTGTGAAATTTGCGTCCAGTTTTCGTTTTCGATATTTCAGGCTTTACCGTTTTTCGGGACGGGTTTACTTCTAAAATTTTCTCTTTCTTGTAGCGATTTCGTTGTTTAGATCTAAAATTACTTTTTATGAAAACTTCTTTAGGTAAATCAGGTATATCTTCCCGTTTAGTATTTAATTTTGAAATAATATTCTCCTTGTGACTTGATAATTGTTCGTTAATAATTTTATGCAAAACTTGAAGTTTCTCTTTATGGGAATGTACATAATTATTTAAAATTTGCGGTTCTAGTTCAATGTCAACAATTTCTTGCATGTCGAAATTTATTATTTCGAAAGGTGCCAATTTGGTTGTTGAGTGAACTGAGTTGTTATATGCTATTACTGCATACAAAACTTTTGTCTCGATAGAATCTCGTTTAAATTCTGTACGATTGTTTAATAAATTCGATTAATAAGTTCGAGAAAAGTAGAATGAAAACGTTCTATTAATCCGTTACTAGCCGGGTGATGTGGACTACAAAAATGTACATTTATTTTGTGTAATTTTAAAAGATCTGTAATTAATCCATTATCAAATTCAGAGCCGTTATCTGTGATAATTTGTCCTGGGACAGAATGATGCGTAAAGAAATTTAATAATTTTTTCATAATTTCAACTGCTTGCAAGTTTGAAATTAAGTATACTTGAGCATACTTACTAAATGCATCTATAATAGTTAAAAATTTATGATTTTCATATTTTAAAACATCGATATGTACAATTTCAAACGGTTTAGTGGGTGTTGGTGTAATATTATATTTCAATTTTAAAGGTTTTCTATCATATTTCACTAATTTACAAATATCACAATTATTGATATAATTTTGAATGCTTTTCTGCATGTTAGGCCAGTAATATTGATTTGATAATTTTTGAAGTGTTTCTGTAATACCTCTGTGATTACATTTTCCTTCATGATAATTTTTTAATAATTCTTGTTGATCATCTATTGATTCAACGTCTTTCAAGATTTTTAAGCATCTTCTGAATTTTATGGCATTATCAAAATTTTCACGTAATATTAGATTTAATTGTTGATATAATTCATCAGTTTCAAAATTACAATAGTAGTGTACATTGGGTACGATATACTCTTTCATAAAATTGACAAAATTTTCATAATATTCATTTTTAGAAATTTGAACTATAAATCTTTGTTTACTTGTACCAAACAATTTGATAAGTTTCGGTTTTGAAGGGTTATTTTTTACTGAAATGAATTCTATTTGATTTTTACCAAAAGTTAAAGGATCTTCTGATATTAAAATACTACATATTGGGTTTTCATTGTTAGTATGAACAGTATTATCATCATCGTCTAAATTATGATCTTTTTGGTCTGGAGGTTCTACAATTGTTGATCTTATATCATCGTCATCTTCTTGCGATAGTTCTTCATTAAATTTATTAATATAATCAAAATTAGGTTTCGCTGATTTAGAAGAAAGTACATTCAAATTCGGGGTTCGCGATAGGGCGTCCGCGTTGCTATTCAATTTTCCTCGTTTATAGCAGACTTCGTAATCGAATTCTTCAAGAGATAAGCGCCAACGAATTAATTTAGAATTTGGTTCTTTGAGCGAATAGAGCCATTGAAGGGGCTTATGATCGGTTACGATTTTAAATTTACGACCATACAAATATGGACGGAAATATTTTGCTGCCCAAACAATTGCAAGTAATTCTTTCTCTGTTGTTGAGTAATTAATTTCATGTTCGTTCAGGGTGCGCGAAGCATAAGCAATAGGAAGATCTGATCCAATGGGACCCTGTGACAGGACTGCTCCTATAGCATAATTGCTAGCATCGGTTGTTAACACGAAAGGTTTTTCAAAATTCGGATACTGAAGTAAAGGGTTATTAGTCAACAAATTTTTACAAAGTTCAAAGCAATTTTTATATTCAGTGTCATTAATATCAATTTTGTTATTTTTCTTTAATCTTGTAGTTAGAGGTTTTGTTAATTTTGCGAAATTCTTAATAAATTTACGATAGTATCCCAATAATCCTAAAAATGCTTTTAATTGTTTGGGTGTTTGTGGTATCGGATATTCAATTATTGCTTTTATTTTGTCCGGGTTTGGTCTAATACCGTCCGCTGTGACAACATGTCCAAGATAATTTACTTCTTTTTTCAAAAATTCGCTTTTATCAAGTTGAATTTTGAAATTGAACTTTCGTAATCTTTCGAGTACGGAAGACAATTTTTGTATATGTTCCTGGAGAGAAGTCGAAAATACTACTATATCATCGAGGTATACAATACAATTTCGACCGTTAATTCCTCGTAAAGTATTGTCCATTACGCGCTGAAATGTAGACGGCGCGTTTTTCAAGCCGAAGGGCATTCGAATGAATTCGTAATGTCCGTTTTCCACTGAAAATGCGGTTTTTGAAATGTCGTCCGGATTGACTTCGATCTGGTGAAATCCAGATGCAAGATCTAGCGTTGTGAAGTATTGACTGCGTCCGAGTTTGTCCAAAATATCGGTTATGTTAGGTATCGGATAACGATCTTCGATAGTTTGTTCGTTAAGTTTACGATAATCAATGACGATTCTCCACTTGCGTTTCCCGGATGAGTCTAATTTTTTCGGCACAATCCAAATTGGTGCGGACCAAGGAGACTGTGATGGACGAATGATACCTTGTTTTAACATATTATTAATTTGTTTGTGTACTTCTTGTTTATGTATGTACGGGTATCGATAAGTTTTTGTGTGTATCGGCGTGTCGTTCTTTAATTTTATATCATGTTTTATCGCGTTAGTAAATGTTAAAGTATCATTTTCATTATAAAAGACGTCACCATAAGATTTCAACAATTCGGTAATTTTAATTTTTTCATCTTTATTACAATGATCTAATTTAATTTTTGTCAAATCTAACTTATTTCTTGCGTATCCGATATTATTAAGATTTGAGACGTAAAAATTTTCTTCGGAAGTAACTTCAAACGGTTTTGATAAATTAGCAGAAACATATTCGTCCGTGGGATTGCTAACTGCAACGTAAGTAAAACTGTCTTCGACATTAACTAAACTCTCAGGTATCTCGAGATTCTCAAGTTTCTTTCGCGGGAACAAGGCTAATCCATTTTTCACATTAGAAATTTTTAATTTGACCTTTTGCTCAGAGTTCGGTGCAACTATTACGCAATTATTGTAATCTGATAATTTTTTAAATTCCATGTTGATTTTAGTATGGGGTAGTACGAGTTCATTAGAATGTAAATTAATATTAGCGTTTAATTGTTTAAGAATATCGATTCCTAAAAGACAATCAAAATATTTATGAAAATCGAACAAATGAAATTTAAATGTATTTTTCTTTAATTTAAAAATATTTGGGCAGGGGATCGAAATACTATATTTTTGTTTCGTAGTACCATGTGCTGTTGAAATTATGTAGGGGTCATATTTAATAAATTTGGAGAAATATTTTTCAGCTACACTTGGATTTATAAATGATTTTGTTGAACCTGAATCGATTAAACATTTTAGAGTAAAATTTTGAAAAGGAATATTAATATAGGGTAATTGAGATTGATAGTTATCGATATTTAGGAGTTCAATGAATTTTCCGAGGCTGTCATCGTTAAAAAATGATCGGGATTACTTTCAATTTCGGTAATTTCATTTACTTCGGTTTGATCTATTTCAAAATAATTTTGATCTTCACAAATATATTCTGGTGCATCGTTTTCGAATACATCTTCTTGATTATGTAATTCTTCGCTAGTCCATTTTGGTTGAGGACGAAAATTTGGTTTATAATAAGCGGTATTAGGAACCGTGTTTCTAGTAGAAATACTCATCGGAGTTGGTTTTGGTGGTACAAAATTTTTGTTAGGTTTAAATACGTTCGTTTGCTTTTGAGCATTTTGAACTTGTGGTCGCGAAAATTGCGGTCTCGAAAATTGTGGCTGTGAAAACTGCGGAAGATTAATTTTATGCTTAATCTGCGGCAAAGTTTTCATGTCATTTAGTTTAAAATCATTCGTTAAAATATATAAAGCTTCGTTAAGCGAACTAGGATTTCTAGTGCTTAAATGATCAGCTAAAGGATTATTCATATTTTTCAGCAAAACGCGCAAAGCCATTTTTTGAGAAAACTCTATCATGTATTTAGCTTCGATTTCGTTTTTTGCATGAGTTTGTAAATAACTAATTTGTAAATTTAAATTATTTTGGATTTTTGTGAAAAATTCCAATGGCTTTAGATTATTTTGTTTCAACGAACAAAGTTCTAAAATTAATGTTTGGTGATCGCGTTTATCCGCGTAAGAAGCAAGCAAAGCTTCCTTTAATTCTTGCCAACTAGTAATATTATACGACGCTAAATTAGTAGCGGCATCGCCTTTAATTTTGTTCTTAATCGAACGCAATAGCAAGACATTTTGAAAATCATCAACGTTTTGTTCATTATAAAAATGCGCAATTAACTGTTCACTGGAAGTTATGAAATCAGTCAATACACTCGGATTTCCTTTGAATTCCGGTACAATACTGAGATATTCCACTTTTAAAGCATTTACTGCTGGAATTACAGTTTGTTGTGTGTTTTGCATTTTGAAATAATTAGAACTGTTTGATGAAAATTCCAAATTTTTTGTTTTCCTACTAAAAGGAGATCTAGATCGGTTTCTGTTGTATTCTAAGACTGAATCCGAACTATCCGTATCCGACATCTATGACTCACCAATAAGCTGTAATCGTGATGTTCACTCACTAGGTTCGGTTAGTTCAAAGTATTGAAATACGCCGTTCGATTTCGCGTAAAAGTCACTAAAATCACTTTAGGTTTACCGATAATCGATCGTAACTAATATCTGAATGACTGCGCCAGTTATGTTGTCGATTTATAACAATTTGTTTTTAAAAAATTTATTCCGTCAAATAAAGCAAACAGTTACATTGGTTACGTACGTACAAGCGTTACGTGAAATAGAATCATAGAGTGCCGCGCGCTAGGCGTGCTTGACTATTTATATAAACAAAAAATGTATAATCAGCATTTTATATAAAATGGGTAAAATTCGGTTATATTACTTGTATTAAACGTACACACGTATACTGACATATACGTGAAATAGAGACCTCTAATTTTTACTCGACCTAGTGTATGCTGTGAAATGTCACATTTCTAATCTCAAAATTGAACGTTCATTTGACGTATTTCAAATAAAGGCGATTTTTCGCGACATACCGGTATCATTGTGTTACAACACTTTAACATACCGCTCTATGTTAGCGAATGGTACCACTGGAGGAGAGCATAGTATGACGTAGTTAAAATACTTACTGCATGTCACTGTAGGTAACCCAAAGCGCAAGCTTTATGTATGTATGTATGTATGTTATGTTACGTTATACATCTATATCTATAAATTTGTAACAAAATATGTAATTATTATAAATGATCGGAGAATTGTGGAAATCAAAAATCAACATGTCGCTGTACGTTGACAGTGGCCTCAGATTGCGTATTCTCATACAGTAACCGAACCTTTTTAACGAGAAACACGGTATCATGTTTTAAACATGTTTTAAAAATTAGAGTGGGATATAAAGCAACAAGGTAACAAAATGTAACCGAATTTAACCATACCGGTAAGTTCTGGTATGTCGCGAAAAATCGCCTTAAATATTGCGAATTTGATGTTTTTTAATGCTTGTATACAACAATTTCATCCATTTTACATCAAAATAGATATTATATTGTGCATAAATAACATTAATTATAACCTGGAAATGAAGAAATAGAAAACAACGTAGTTTTTACAGTAGTTAATTCATCTTTTGCGACGTAGATAACTACAAAATCTACTCGTAATTAATGGGTATTTATACGTCTCATTATCTACGTCCCAACCCTGGAAGCGAGTGTTGTAATTCATTCGAGTGATTCATATCCATTACTCGGGAGTAGAATACTATAGTTTTTCCACAACTATTAATGAAAATAAGGAAATAAAATAAATAAAAATACGAAAACAAATCTGACGTTTATAGGCGGTGCACGTATTTGATTGTTTTCATTTGTGGTGAAATTTTAGTCAATTTTTATTGAGGACCTTTACCTGAATTTACCTTTACAAATTTACAATAATTCATTATTTATTTGTTACTTAACAGAATACTCACAATCAAGCTGCACAAGAAAAATTAATAACTTGTCAATTTGATTATTGTTTCAAACGAAAGGTTGTCAGTGTTGCCACGCATTACAACTATAATTCTCCATATACTAAGGAGATCCAATTTTTAACAATATTTTTTATATTTGTGTTCAATAAGTGACGCAAAGTAGAAAAAATAGTATATTTTATACGTTTCACAAGATGCATTGTACCACTCGTTCTGTTGGGGCATTCAGAGCTCGTTTCGCTACGCTCATCGTACCCCAACCCCGTCGTGTTACAATAAGCCTTCTTGTCAAACTTGTAAAATAATATACTATTGGTCTATTTGGGAATAGTTTGGCCACTTTCCCGATACCCACTTTGCGGACGCAGGTGAGCACAAAAATGCAAAAATCCCCGTAGCTTATTTAGTAAAATTTTTATTGTTTTTTTAAGTTTGTGACACTGTTTATTATGTTATATTCTTTAAGTGTGTAATAACACTGCTCACCCACGCCCGAGAGACGCGCGTGGGGGCGTGGCCAAATAAAATAATGCGCGCTGTTTCCAAAACCTTTGTTTAGGACATAATTATAAGTTATACAGTGAATTTTTTTAAGTCTGGCCAAAGGGATTTACATGTTAAAAAGTTGACCTCATGTTAAACCACAGTCTCTCTTTTACTAATTTTTAGTTTTTTTTTTTTTTTTTCTTTTTAGTGTTAATTTTGTTATTTTTAGATAGTTTTAGTAGTATAGATAATATGATCAGGTAGGTAGGTAGGTAGCTGTTAGATTTCAATGTAGTTTTATATAAATATTAAATTGTACTGAAGATGGCAGCTTAGCTGCCGAAATACGTATCTACGGATATAAAATTATTGTGGGCAGAGATAAATTTCAATTATTCCTTAAACCACAGTCTCCTTTACTATTTTTAGTTCATGTTAATGTATTTATCCACATAAAACGTTCGTTAAAAGTTTTCAAGGTTGCAGTTCACGTAGATATTTAAAATTTAAGAAGCAAGAGTCTTCTGTAGAGATCTCTTTAAATAAAATAAAATTGTCTTTGTATCACTTCCGGTTGTACCGGAATTCGCTATCAACTCGCTTATTTTAAATGGAATGCTATATTTTTTATCACGTTTTTGAATTTTACATGTAAAAATATGTTAAACTGCAATACATTTCACTATCTCTAAAATGCATCACTTTTGAGATATTTTGAATTTTCAAATGTCTAAATGCTCTTCTGTATATTTTTAATTACATTTTTTTATTCATTGTAGGAAAATAAGCAGGGGAGGTGATTTTCCCTCTTTTCAATAAAATAATTTCATGCCTCTCCTAACTAAAAATACGCAGTTGGTGCATTATGGGTACCAGTTACTTTCGTTTTGTTTTCGATATTTACTGACACCGAGTACCGAGTACTTCGAACGTTCGAACCCGTGATCCAAGGATGGTCGCGGCATCCAGCGTAGCGTATCAAATATCAAATCGGTACTACTCTAGGTACTACTAACGAATATTTAGTTACGAATACTTTTGGAAAAGTGCCTAATAGTTACAGATACCGGAAAGTAACGAAACTTCCCACCATTAAGGCCCGGTTTACAAGTTAACTCTAACTTTCATTTTGTTCCCATAGTAACTACTACGAAGACAATTGAAGCATGGTATTTCCAAAGGGTCTAAGTGCCAAATTTTACTAAATTCGTATTTTTCTATAAATGCCTTGCTGCACACATTAGAAAAGGTTCTAAGAGTCTATCTGATGTGGAAATATTTTATATAATTATACATAGATGACTCTCTCGCGCGCGCCTTCAAAAATAAGGATCATTTTCTTTAATTTTCTAGGAATTACGTTTTAGGCACTTAGACCCTTTGGGAATACCATGGTTCAATTGTTGTTATGGTAATTAACTGAAGGTTAACTTTAAGTTAAAGTTAACTTGTTTGATAAACCAGGCCTAAGTCGAACTGTATTAGCATTCCCTATACCTAACTTTAACAGTTTTTGAGTTAACAAACATTTTTGATTTAATTCACAAAAATTTAAAATTTTAATAGGCCAAATATTTTTTATTTTGTTAAGATAGCATGGAAATGATAACCATAATTACCGTTACTACAAATTTTGTAGTAAACCAAAGAAAATAGAATTACGCAAATGGAAATTCACTTTTTTCGCCAGATGCGTTTACAACTAAAATAGACTGCCATGTATGCATTTTAATTCTATTTTGAAATAACGTAAGATTTTACGTTACTGCACTCGTTACACGAATGCTATCTCGTGTAATATTACCAAACAGACCTATTATTTATTCTAATATTGCTAAATGAAATGCTATGTCCTTTTGGCACAATGTTTTTATTATTATAACGACCGGTTTCGCCCTTTAAAAAGGCATTTTCAAGTTATATATAAAATTACACCTAAAAATAATCAATTAATAGTAATTGTCTTAAATATGTAGATATTAAAATTACTTACTTAAAAACTATATAATAATTTATATTAGATGATATATGTAATGTAAAATTATTTTAAAGAATTTGACGTAAATTTTTTTTTTGTAAAATTTTTGATGTATATGAGGGGTTGTTAATAAACAAATTTTTATTTTATTATATCATAGACGTAATGATCAGTCACACATTTATTATTTATTTATTTATTTATTTGTTTATTAACAACCCCTCATATACATCAAAAATTTTACAAAAAAAAATTACGTCAAATTCTTTAAAATAATTTTACATTACATATATAATATAATATTATAAATTATTATATAGTTTTTAAGTAAGTAATTTTAATATCTACATATTTAAGACAATTACTATTAATTGATTATTTTTAGGTGTAATTTTATATATAACTTGAAAATGCCTTTTTAAAAGGCGAAACCGGTCGTTATAATAATAAAAAACATTGTGCCAAAAGGACCAATATTAAATTATGGCTACAAACAGCAGGAATAACTTCATCAATTACATATTATTTATTCCTTTATTCATCCAATAAATGCCAATTAGTTCGCACGAATACGACATCGTTTATGGTACATATCGTAAATGCTTTTCTAGCAACTTTTATGATTATAGTGGGCCGCTTAAATATTAAAATATATTTGATAGTGTAACAGCCTTGTTTTTACAATTGGTTCGCTTTTTTATGACTTCCCAGTTGTACGAGATGACTTTACCCGAAATATCGATACATTTCCAGAAACACAGGTCCGTACTCAGTGCAGAATTTTTTAATACAATTTTCATAAAAAATTCTGTATATCAGCAGAAATCATTTTGCAACACTTTTTCGAACTGTACATGTAACCCTCAGTTACGCCCTATCAGTATGGCGTAATACGATACAGCCTGTATACCGGATATCCAGTTATGCGGCCAAAGCATCAAAGAACATAACTAACAATTTCATGTCTAATTTATTTGTAGTATCAGAGACCACAGACATATTAATTGTCAATGTGTATATCAGTCTATGTAGACATTGCCAATGTGAATAACAGTCTCTAGATTTCGGTGGTCAATTTTACGATACTAATGCAGTAAGGTGATTTTTGGTTTTTAGTACCACGCGATCATTTAAGCAGCGTAGAGAACAGTAAAATAAATATTTAATTACGGTGTTGCATTTGCAACTACATACTTGAAATTTATTTAGTCTGAAGCCCTTCTGTAAATCGTATTAATTGCATACATAACGTTGTAAAGTTTACCAAATTTTTTGCCTCGTATTTTGTTTCGTGTGCTAAAACTGTCAAACTTAGATAATTAATTTTTGCATTTTTGAGACCCTTATTGAATGGAGAAAATAAATATGTACCTCAAACTTTATATGCATTTCTGGGTCACCTTGTATAATAAAGAAGTAAATAAAATTTAAAAAAAAATCACCTTACAGCCATAATCTTTCTTAATCTACGTACTAAATTTCATTAACGTAAGTCAATAAATAAGAGTTCCAGATTTTTGAGATGCGAAAGTGCTGATGGCCCCATTAGTGCGCCGCTCTTGGTCTGCTTTTAAGCCTGTACGGTTATACAGCGCTGCACATTGCTTAATGAAATAAAAAGACTTGACCTTAACTTTTAAACGGCGCCAAGGTTGCTAATCATTTTTTACGGCTCTTAGTATATCGATGGTCTCAAAATCAATACCTCGTAAGTCAAAAAAAAGCAATCAGTACTTCGTATACAATTAAAGGACATTTAAGTAGCGACATCTTTCGATCGCTTGTTGACCTGATATTGTAGTAGGATTGACAAATTGAAGCCAGTCCGCCACATAATAAGTCATCCCAATGCAAGGCGGCCATGTGCTGTCAAAGCATATGAGAATTTTGAAAATTTTTGTGCAAATCGGTTTTGATTGCAGCGGATTCCCCGAGCAGGCTCTATACAGCTGTTTCAGGCCTAGTTGGGCCTTCGTCAGCTGACAATTTGCACAAAAATTTTCAATATACAATTAAAGTCGAATACAATTAAAAATTAAGAAGTCTTTTGAAAAATACGTCGATAGAACCTTTTTTTAAGACGTTTTATTTTACTTAAAGTTATTACAATTATTACAAGGATTGTCAGCTTCTATCATCAGTAGGGATGGGAATTTTAGGTAAATACCTATTTACGTAGATTGTAGGCATCAAGGTCTGAATGATATCAAAATTCATTTTAAGTAATTCTCTTCAATCTGGCTCGCATGTGATTTTGCCTAGAATGCTTATTTTAGGGTTATTTTGGTGTATCTGCCTTTTTTCTAACGTTTTAGCCTAAATTAATGCCTATTTCATAGTTATTTTGGTTTACCTGTCTATTTTCTAACTTTTTAGCCTAAATTTTAGTTTCGGTCCTATTCGCACCTTTTTTTGTTCTTCAAATGAAAAAAGGACTAATCCACAATATGCACTGCACAAAATTTTGCAGATTTGTAGGAGCAAAGTCTTTCAAATCTGTAATAATCTATAAGGACCGTTTTCTAATAGGATTGTAAATTTCAAAATTTGTTGCAAGTCGGTTTTGATTGCAAATTTAAGTCAAAAATTGGCTGCGTGATGTCGCAACTGTTGTTTAAATTAAAACTGCTTTGAATTTAGTCGTATTTTGAAAATGGCCATTTTCATATAATTTTAAGCTCGCTAAATGAGGAAAAATACACATTTTTTTAACTTATGCATTACTGCTTTTAAAAACTTGCGAATAAATGAGGGGAAAAACAGTCCTCACAAGAGCAGTTGCGCATTAAATGAGGCCACAGGCGTGGCGATATTTGCTTCAATATCGTCCGATTACAAGCGATATTTTCATCGCCCGGCAATTTTTTTCGTAATCACTTACATCAGTGTTCTGATGATTTTCGTGCAATTTTCGGGCGATCAGCTTGAATATCGCCTCGTCTGCAGTCTCCTTATGATGGGAGCAAACGCGTAAGCAAAACTTGGTGTGTTTGATCCGTGTGTAGCTCTAATTGTAGCTTGTGGTGTAATTTCTATTACCAAGTTGTTGTACTTACTATGACGCGAGCTTAAAAATGTCAAAAATAAACGTAGATTCTTTTGTGAAATAAATTTTGAATTTTTCCTTAAATATTTCTTTTAACCTATTTTGCCTAAAATATGATTTTTGTGTCCTAAAATATAATTTTTACCTATCTATTTTCAATAAATTTAATACCTAAAATTCCCATCCATATAATCATCAGAAAAGCGTGTAAATGCAGAATAAAATAGTACACATTATGTAATATAAATACATAAAAGTGCACGAACTGTAACTTCAGAATCTTATGTGATCCGCTCAAGTTTTGGTAAGATGCCAAGTTTGGAGTATTAAACTAAAAAAAAGTACACTTAATTTTGTTGCGGTTTTGCGGTTGTAGTCAGTAACGAAGTGTCTTAATCAAATTCCACAGTAGTTTAGATTGCGCATACCAAAAAATAGAACATGCATACATACGTGCTTTTTTACATACCTAATAAAATCACGTATACCAGTAACAGTTTCATGGTTTCTTCTTTTTGTCGTAGAACACACGTGCAGCGAGTCGATTAGACTGTGATTTCATTAAAGGCTTACACTTCTATTACGATTCGAAATTTTCGCGCACTTCGTTTCAAGATTCGTAGTGATTTCTAAAATCAATTGCCGGGAACTTTTCGCCTTGATCGCACGTTTCTCGAGACTATTGTGCGATCCTCGTGTCTGCTGTGGACGCGCATGCGAGTCACGTGTGGAAGATTATCAAATGTTTATTTTCGCCCCGTGTTTATTATCTATTATCATTAATGCTCCCCTTATGGACGACTTATTAGTAAAGGCCTTAGCAAAGGCAATTAAGTTTTAAACATTTACATTACAATTTTAATTAGAATGAGATGTATATTTTTTCCTGTCTTTAGTTTCTATTTTTACAGCTTAAGCGACTACCGAGTTTTTTGCCTAAAATGAGTAATATTACTGCATAATTAATTTTTATGAATTTTTTTGTATGTGGAAATGCATATTTACTTGCCAAAACATTTTAAAGATACTTTCAGCTAGAACGCTTTTGTCATATATCGTGATATTATGATTGGTTGGTTGGTAGTCGGCTTCCAACCATGCGGCTATTGAAAACCACCAACATTAGTTGCTTAGAGGTATCTCTGTTCAACACATATTGAGAAAGAACGATAATAACTCTCGCGTGTCGGTGGTTCCGTCATCATGAGCAACTTACTAGGCTGCGTTCGGTCATAATGTTGGTACATTCAACGGGTTCAGAAATACACATACATGTACAGTCGCAGCAGAAAGTAATGAAAGAGTAGCAGGGATAAATGGCCACCCGACTTCGCCCGACGGAGAGATAAACGCTGTAGCTCTGCCCGTCTGAAATTCTTAGTAATAGGGTACCAGTGGTCGACCAATTTCACTGACAATTGATTATAACGCACGCACGCATTATTAATGTATTTTAAATAAGGTTTGTCCATTCCATGAACAGAACTGCGGTAGATAATTATAAAATTTTACTAGCCGACATCGATGACTTTTTATTAGCAAAGAGTATTATGTATTCTAAATATTAATAATGAAAATATTTATATTATTCATAATAAATCTTTAGGAAATAATAATTATTTGATGCTCTTTCATAAAACGAAATAAAGCTATAATAAAATATAATAGTTATTGCGGAACAAAATTATTAAATGTAACTGACACAGAAAGAAAAGACTTTTAATAAACAAATGTTGTAATTACTAATTAAAACAGAAAACAGTAACGACGAGATAAAAAATCGTTGCCTGTCAATAGATAACCACTTCAGATTTGAAATATTAAATTTTTAAGTTATTGCAAAAGTTTCCGTAATTTAGAATGATGTGAAAATTATTGAGAAAATGAAAAAATTCAAGGCGTTTCTAAGAAATTTTGAATGGAATATAATTGTAAAAATTTTACATATAAAAGGAAATCATGTAACGTAAATTACCTCGTACAGCATCCAACATTTCCTAAATTATACTGCATTCCAAAAATTCACAAACCTAACACACCTCTTCGTCCAATAGTTTCTACTATAGGTTCTTCTCTATATTTCTCATCAAAATTTGTTTCAAAAATTCTTACTCAAGTTACTAGTAAATCAGAATACTTTATAAAAAATTCTTATGAACTTGTAGATAAATTGAAAAACATAGATATACCAAATAACTGTATTATAATTTCTAGTGCTGGCAACCTAAATCGATTTTTTTGGATAATCGGTTAACCGGTTTTGGATATTCGCGGTTTTGGAGAAAACCGAAAACCGGTTATCCGGATAACTCGGTTATTCGGGTATCCAGTTATACGGAAAACCGGTTATTCGAATATCCAGTTATTCGGATAACCGGATATTTGGATATTATCAGTTTCTTGGATAATCGGTTTTAACCATTATTTGGATAGCCGATTATATCCGAAACCGGTTTTTAAAGAAACCGATTATTCGGTTTAAATTTTTTCCGGTTTTTGCCAGCACTATTAGAAACAGCAGTATTATTTTAATAAATAGGGAATTAAAGAAAATTCCTTTTGAGCTAAAATTATGTCGGTAGAAATATTTCAAGAACACAAACTGAAACTATTTGCGTTAGTTTTATAATTTGTTGAACATTGTTCATTAGATATAACAAGAATAATTATATCAGGAAAAAAACTTTTATTTTTATTACCTATTTAAGAGCACAAACATATTATTGTGAGTAGTGACAAAAAATCAGTTCTTTTTAATACGTCCTAATTAACCGGCTTTCGGTTAATCAATTGGGATAATTCAAAAATTGAATAATCGGTTTTTCGAATATCCGAATAGTCATTTGTTGGATATCCGAATAGTCGTTTTTGGATGTTCGAATAATCGGTTTTTCAAATATCCGAATAGTCAGTTTTTGGATATCCGAATAGTCGGTTTCTTGAATAATCGAATAATCGGTTTTAACCATTATTTGGATAGCCGATTATATCCGAATCCGGTTTATATTATATTATTACATCCGAAATTCGGTTTAAATTTTTTCCGGTTTTTGCTAGCACTAATAATTTCCTTAGATGTTGTTTCTTTGTTTACTAACATTCCAAAAGAGTTAGCTTTAAAAAGCATTAATGATAGGTGGATAGAAATTAAAGATTTTACAGACATTTCCAAAGCAATTTTTTTAGAAATTGTTACTTTATGTTTTGAAACATCTTATTTCGCTTTCAATGATAAATTTTATAAACAGATTTTCGGTACAGCAATGGGTTCTCCTTTATCGCCTGCTTTAGCTGAAATTGTTATGCAGGAACTAGAAAAAAGTGTCATTGACTCATTATCTTTCAATTTAACTTTATATTTTCGTTACGTCGATGATATTTTATTGATTTTGCCTTCAGATAAAGTAGACTTTGTTTTAAGTAGATTTAACTCTTTTCATAATAGATTACAATTTACAGTAGAAAAAGAAATTAACAATTCACTAAGTTTTCTAGATGTAAATATCATCAGACGTAATAACAAATTAATACAAATTGGTTTCATAAACCTACGTGGTCAGGTAGATATACTAATTTTCATTCGTATACATCTAAGAACTATAAAATTGCAACAATTATTTCTTTAACAGATCGAGCTGTTTTACTATCAGATAAACTTTTCATTTATGATGATTTTAATTTAATAAAAAAGACTCTTTTTCAAAATTCTTATCCAATAAATCTTATAGAAACAGTAATAAAAAATCGTGTTAAATATTTACAAAATTCAAAAATCCACAATAACAATAAACAAACTTCAAACAAAAAATACATATCATTACCTTACAATGAACCACTATATGACACATTTAAACACATATTCAAAAAACACAATTTAATTTTAGCTAGCAAATCTGTAAATAATTTAAATAGTATTTTCTCAAATTTAAAAACCAAATCACCAAAACTAAAACAACCTAACGTAATTTATGAAATTAAATGTTTAAAACATAAATATCATATCCAAAAAAATAATCAAAATCATTCAATGCTTGTAGAACATTCATTAGAAATTGATCATAATTTTGATTTTGAAAATACTAATATTTTATATTACGAGTCTAATATTTTCAAAAGACGTTTTATAGAAATGTGTAAAATAAAAATGTCGTCGAATTCTATTAATAAACGTACTGATTTTGCAAATTTAAACGATACATTTTGTAGTTTTCTCGATTCCTTAAATAGAATATAGATCTGTAAATTTTTTAACATTTATAATGTTCAAATAATTTTTAGATAAAAAAAAAATCAAGTTACTTTTTCAGTTTCCGTTGACAACCTTGTTTATTTTGACAACATGTTTATATTTTTCACTTCTGACGAAGCTGTCGGACGACTGCGAAACGTTAAGTGTTTATGCGCCATTTAGTGTCCATTTAAAAGAGTTTGTGATACAATTTTCATCGGACAAGAACCAGCTTTAATTAAAGATTTTGAGTTAAAAGACTTCTCATTTCTCAAATTTAAAACTTGAAATATTTCACTTCTAAATTCAGCAGAACTGCCAGCCACTAACAATCTGCGTAGTTTTCAGGTTTGTTTAATATAATGTTACTTGCTTAAAGCATGTAATAATAAAGCAATAATTTGTCCGAAAGTAATACTGCACGATCGGGCAAACTAATAATTTTAGTTGAAATTTTGTGACTTTTTGGTTGATAAGAGTTATAGTTAATATATCTATCTGACCAATTTGTTATTAAATTAACATTTTGTCTAATAATATTTACATCTGACTATTTTCATTAACCTTGTGGTTTACTTAGTAGCAATTTATGTTTTTATAATTATCTTTTATATGTAAAAAAAAATGGGACTATGTAGAAAGAGCAGCAGTAGAGATAAATAAAAATGCTAGGTTTATGTTCAAACTTTTTTATTTTATTCAAATTTTTAAATATTTTATAAAAACAATGATGTTAATAACAATAGTATCGATAATGATTATTAATTCAAATATATTTCCTTTATTATTATTTCAAATATCATATCTTTTTAAATAAATTTTATCCATTATTTATTATTTATTATAAATTGTATAAATCAGTCAATCAATAATAAGTGTTATTAGTAATAAGCTATTCGCTCAATGATAAGTATTTATGTGATGACTGTAATAAGCTATTCGCTCAATGATAAGTGTTTATGTAATAAGCTATTCGCTCAATGATAATTACTTTTGTGGAGGAAGTTAAATTGTTTAGAGTTATTCACTCTGTGATGGTTGTCAAATGAATGAGAGTTCATATAGTAATAAGCTATTCGCTCAATGATAAGTGTAATAACTGTAATAAGCTATTCGCTCAATGATAAGTGTTTATGTAATAACTGTTTGCTCAATGACAATTACGTTTGATTAAATGTAGAGGAAGTCAGATTGTTTAGAGTTATTCACTCCGTGATGGGTGTCAAAGGAATGAGAGCGAATGTCAGTTCGGCGTGCTTTATATAGGCTCCCTTTTATGACGTCGGCGCTAGTTTTTTATTTTTGAAAAACCAATGATTTATTTTATTTTTCCTTTGATTTTTATTTCATAAATTCTCAGTGAATCTTTTATCAGTTTGTTTCGTCAATCATAAAATAATTTTCTATTTAAGGTTTCATAATGAAATGTTTTAACTTAGCCTTTGATTTTCTTAAATTTGAGTCTAAAAATAGGGGTTCGAGGCTAAATGACGTCACGAATCCTACCTAGTTCGAGATTATCCTGTCATCTTGTTATTTGTCATTTCGACGTAAATGTGTGTGTCAGTGATTGTCAACTTCTGTGGTTTTTTCATTATTTTGAACAACTTTCGGTAAGTTAAAACATTAGATTGAACTATTACTCAAGATCAACCTTTAATTCTTTTTTAAACTTAACAAAATATCAATTAATAAAACCTAATTTTATCGCCTCGTGTTTTTTTATTCTTAATTTCGTTCCGTTTGGTAATTTAACTAAAAATTTTCTTAATCGGCCGTTTCCATGCCTAAAATTCATATCAGTTCCTTCTTTCTTATGAGCCGACATGACAGCTGTCACTGGAACATTATCCTGCACCTTTAAGATCGGCACATCAAGACTACGTCCAGAAACGTCCCGCTGCGCATCTTGCTTCTTGTCTGCCAACTCCCTAGTTTGTTCCTCGAGCCAGTTACAGAAGTTTCTTATATTACGGTCAACCCATGCTTCTTGTTTTGGTGAGTTTAAGGAATTTCAGTATGGTTCAAAGATTACACATAAAATTAAGGTATGTTACATTTTATTTGTAAAATAAATATTTAGATCTTTGTTTTATTGTTTTAGGTGAAGAATTTCCTTTGCATGTGAAGATTGAAAACAAATCTCTGCTTATTTGAAGAATCCGAAGACTGTGTGTCCTTGTGAACATGACAATATGTTTAGCAATATTTATTTTTGACCCAAAGTAGAAAAAATTATATTTTACACGTTTCACAAGAGGCATTGTAACACTCGTTCCGTTGGTTCCCAATCCTACTCGTGTTACAATAAGCCTTCTTGTGAAACTTGTAAAATAATATACTATAATAGTAAATCAATTTTAATATTTTTACTTCAAGGAAAAGAACGTTTGCGTGATATTAACAAAATTAATTATAATGTTGTGTAGGAAAAAAATAATGTGTAAACCATGGCGGTAAAGTGGTTTTCAGGCTTCGAGAAGTGGCCAGGCTCGCCTGTCCATATCTTCTCTCGGCCTGGAAAACAAGCACTTTACCGCCGAGGTCTACAATATACTAATGTTGACTATGACTAATGTTTATTCAACCGATCTGGAATTAAAAATTGGGCTAGGCGCATATTGAGACGCGTATGGCACGTATGACGCGACCTGACCGGTGCGGCATGGCGCGAGCGCGCCCAACGCGTAGTGTGATAATTCGCAAATTGAGGCACAGTTTCAGCGTAGTCAACTTGTAATAGTAGTAAACTTGAGTTGTTAGATTTAAGCTCGGAGTTCGATTCAGACGATGTTGAAGAGGATATGTTATTATATTCGTTGGCAGCGAAAAAACTAAAATCACCTAATAACTTTTACTTATCTAAAAGGAAAACCCATGGGCAATTAAAAAGACATCCGAATTTCCTGATGCTGTTTTCACCAATTACTTTCGGTTGAGTCGAAATCAGTTCGCAGAAGTACATGGAATGACTCAACAAGTTATTGACTCAGATGGATGCAATGCGCAAGAGCCGATCGGGACCGAAGAAAAACTTGGAGTGTTCTTGAGGTAAGTAATAAAATTTTGAACCTATGTTGAATATGCGATGTATATTATAAATGCAGGCAAAAAATTGTTATTTATTGAAAATACAGAAAAGTACAAAAAATATTTTAAAAAATCGTTTATGAAATCGTTCGTATGAAATTGTGAATATGAACGGTGTGGTGATGGTTGTGAGACTGGGTAAGGAGAATGGAGGGCAATGCTAGATGTAGCTGAGTCATGAGAAGAGAATGAAGAAGGTGGTCGGTTGAAAGTAATGTCCATGATTTCTGCATCAGCTTCCGACACTGCTTGTAAAACACTGGCTGTGACCCTATATTGGTAACGAGGAGGCATATTTTTCGTTACTTGGTACATTGATATAAAAAAGTTATAAAAGGGGTCATCTGTATTGCTTTTTTCCAATAATTTCCTTCGTTCTTCTGTCCGTTGTCGTGCCCTCTCCTCGCGTTGTTGCATAGATTGTTCTATTAGACCTTGCAAATCGTGTTTTCTTTTTTTTTGTGTGTGGACTCCTTCATCAACATCAGCAACTTCTCTTTACTGAAAATGTCGATAAAGAAAGAGGATCAGTTTTTTCTTCATCGACATTTTCACCAGGATCTAGTTGTGACAATCCTTCTATTTCATCACGAGTAGATTCCAGCTCCTGACTTTCTAACTGAAGATGGGAGTCGTCATCACTATCATTAATGATATTTCCTTCACGCGGTCCAGTTGACATGAAGGGATCAAGAAAGGACATCTGCTTTTGGAACTTCCATGGCTTAATGTGTTCAGGAGAAGCCCCACTTTTCAGACATTTTTGCTGTCGCCGCCAAGCATCTCGATAGCTGCCTCTCAGTTTTAACCATATATTTTTTGGCTCTTCCCCTGTAACAAAATTGCAAATTTAATTATTATTATTTTTATTAAAAATAGTAAAGGAGACTGTGGTTTAAGGAATAATTGAAATTTATCTCTGCCCACAATAATTTTATATCCGTAGATACGTATTTCGGCAGCTAAGCTGCCATCTTCAGTACAATTTAATATTTATATAAAACTACATTGAAATCTAACAGCTACCTACCTACCTACTTGATCATATTATCTATACTACTAAAACTATCTAAAAATAACAAAATTAACACTAAAAATTAGTAAAAGAGAGACTGTGGTTTAAGAAATAATTGAAAATTATCTCCGCCCACAATAATATTAACAGTCAAAACCTACCAAAAATGCAAATCAAATAAAACGGAAATGAGTATTGGTCTAATAACCGAAAGCGGTTCTTATTCTCCCGAATAAAGAACTTCTGTAAGCATTTAATTCCCTGTTATTTGATACCGCTTGAATTTAACCCTGAAAAGAAATTATATACCTATATATGTATATGCATGCACCTATATATATATATGCACAAATCGCCAAAAAGCAACCTACAGATTAGAGCAGATTACACCCACACACCACAAGTTAAGAGCACTTTACGATATTTATCTCGGAGAATCCTCTCCTTATCACATATCGAGTGCAAATGCGCTTAACTGTCTCTAACACCCCTTTATATAAAATTTAAGTCGCGACCTCTTGCGGCTGACTTTTGACCTAACAAAAACGACATCTGGCGGCCGATTCCTGACTAAAACACATATATATACACAAACACATAAATAAAAATATATATATGCACAAATCGCCAAAAAACAAGCTACAGATAAAAGCAGGTCACACCCACACACCACAAGTTAAGAGCACTTCACGATATTTATCTCGGAGAATCCTCTCCTTATCTCCTTATCCAGTGCAAATGCGCTTAACTGTCTCTAACACCCCTTTATATAAAATTGCAGATATTTCTTTTCTGAAAGCATGTAAATGTTTTTCCTAAATTTATTAAATTAAAATTTAATAGTAAATCGAAATTTCAAAAGGCAATTATGCAAAGTGCAAAATTGAAGTGGCTCAATTTGGAAATCAAATATTTGTATCAAAAACGTAGTAAATTAGAAATAGAAAAATATCAGCTTCATTTAAAGCTTACCAAGAATTTAAGTGATGCCGAACATATAGATTGGATGTTGTTCTACAACAAAATGCAGGAGGTAATTTCTCATAAAATGAAGAATATTAATATTACACAACGTAAAAAACTCAAAGCCTTATTACCACCTGCACCTGTCGCAGAAAAAGATCCTATAAATGAAAACATAGTTGTTAATCAATCTTCTGAACATCTCAATGATACAGAAATAGCATTTCTAAATAGAGGTTTAAAATTTAATTTGCCATATCGTAAACCACCGACCACGGATATTGTTGCGAGTATTGAAAGCGCGATTAGTTCTTTGGATGAAAATAACAAAAACTACATTAGAAATGCTTGCAAAATACAACTTGAAAACAATTTAAATAATTCAATACAATCTGTACCACATAATGAATATTATAAAATCATTGAGGGGTTAAGAAAGAAAAACTGTTTCTATTTAAAAGCCGACAAAGGTAATAAGATTGTGATTTTAGATAAATCCGATTATTATGAAAGGGTAAACAACCTAATAAATAATGGTCCGTACAAGAAACTACCCCGAAATCCGTTGCCAAAGTTAATTAAAGCTGTCAAAGACACGATAAAAGAATGTCCCAATCTTATTACTAAACAAAATATATATAAGATTAATATATCTAACCCCACTGTACCCAAATTGTACGTCCTTCCCAAAATACACAAGCCAGGTAACTCGGTGAGACCAATCGTGTCCGGTATAAACTCACCCACTTACTCTCTTTCCAAATGGTTGAATAGTGAGCTCAGTGCACTTCCCAATCCTCAAGATAATTTTTCGGTAAAAAACTCAATGGAGTTTATAAATAAGATTAAAAATGTTTCTTTACAAGAAGGGGAAATCCTGATCTCTTTCGATGTTCAATCGTTATTTCCCAGTGTGCCCATACCTGAAACGCTGACTTATTTGCGGGAACTACTGACAGTTAATAATGTAGATAAAGATAGGTTGGATGAATACGTCAGGCTCACATCGCTTTGCATGTCTCAGAACTGTTTTCAAATAAATGGTGAGTTTTTTGAACAAGTTCAAGGGACCGCAATGGGAAACTGTTTGTCACCGTTTTTGGCCAATTTATTTATGAGTAAATTCGAAAATGACGTAAGAGTTGATTATCAGTATTTTCCAAGAATTTGGTTGCGTTATGTTGATGACATTTTTGCAGTTTTTGATACCAAGAAATGTAATTTGGAAGATTTTTTAAAAAAATTAAATTCAAAATTTGATAGCATTAAATTTACATACGAAAAGGAAGAAAACGGTGCGATTCCCTTTTTAGACACTCGTGTAATTAGAAACAGCAAAAATGAATTAGAAATCGACATTTATCGTAAAGATACAAATACTAGCCGGTTTATAATTAACGAATCACAACATTCTGTACAACACAAACTCGCGGCTCTAAATTTTTTAGTAAATAGATTACTCTCATTTCCACTTACTAAATTCCGATATGATAAAGAACTTAAATATATTAAGAATGTTGCGGTTCATAATGGTTATACTCCCCAAATAGTAGATAATATAATTAGGAAGATTAGCCATAGGAAACAAGTCCAAAATTCTAGCACTCTAACGGCAAGTTCATCTCTAGAAAAATTTGTTAAAATGCCTTTTGATGCACTTTACACTAAAGGTTTAAATTATATTTTTAAAACTCAAAACTTACGATTAGCTTTTTCTACTAACAATACTATAAAGAATTTATTGGGAAACCCGAAAGATAAAGTTGATGTTGAACAGAAATCTGGAATTTATGAAATTAAATGTAATGAATGTGCTAATAAATATATTGGACAAACAAAAAGAAATATATTAACACGTTTTAAGGAACATTTAAGTCACTATAGGTACAATAGGTTTGAGAAATCAAGTGTTGCCCAACATATTTACAATACTGGACACAGTATTATTAAAGATAATTTAAAACTCATTAAGGCGGTATCAAATAATAGGGAATTAAATGCTTACGAAAGTATTTTTATTCAAAAAAATAAAAACAATTTAATGAATTCAGATAATGGACCAATACCTAGTTCCGCATTGTTTGATTTACTCTAATTTTGTAGGTTTTATATACGGATTTATTATTATTATTATTATTATTTTAAATGTATATATATATATGTATGTGTATGTGTGTGTGTTTGAGTCAGAAATCGACCACAAGATGTCGCTTTTGTTAGGTCAAAAATCAGCCACCAGATGTCGCGACCTAAATTTTATATAAAGGGGTGTTAGAGACAGTTAAGCGCATTTGCACTGGATATGTGATAAGGAGAGGATTCTCCGAGATAAATATTGCGAAGTGCTCTTAACTTGTGGTGTGTGGGTGTGACCTGCTTTTATCTGTAGCTTGTTTTTTGGCGATTTGTGCATATATATATTTTTATTTAAAGATTACACATAAAATTAAGGTATGTTACATTTTATTTGTAAAATAAATATTTAGATCTTTGTTTTATTGTTTTAGGTGAAGAATTTCCTTTGCATGTGAAGATTGAAAACAAATCTCTGCTTATTTGAAGAATCCGAAGACTGTGTGTCCTTGTGAACATGACAATATGTTTAGCAATATTTATTTTTGACCCAAAGTAGAAAAAATTATATTTTACACGTTTCACAAGAGGCATTGTAACACTCGTTCCGTTGGTTCCCAATCCTACTCGTGTTACAATAAGCCTTCTTGTGAAACTTGTAAAATAATATACTATAATAGTAAATCAATTTTAATATTTTTACTTCAAGGAAAAGAACGTTTGCGTGATATTAACAAAATTAATTATAATGTTGTGTAGGAAAAAAATAATGTGTAAACCATGGCGGTAAAGTGGTTTTCAGGCTTCGAGAAGTGGCCAGGCTCGCCTGTCCATATCTTCTCTCGGCCTGGAAAACAAGCACTTTACCGCCGAGGTCTACAATATACTAATGTTGACTATGACTAATGTTTATTCAACCGATCTGGAATTAAAAATTGGGCTAGGCGCATATTGAGACGCGTATGGCACGTATGACGCGACCTGACCGGTGCGGCATGGCGCGAGCGCGCCCAACGCGTAGTGTGATAATTCGCAAATTGAGGCACAGTTTCAGCGTAGTCAACTTGTAATAGTAGTAAACTTGAGTTGTTAGATTTAAGCTCGGAGTTCGATTCAGACGATGTTGAAGAGGATATGTTATTATATTCGTTGGCAGCGAAAAAACTAAAATCACCTAATAACTTTTACTTATCTAAAAGGAAAACCCATGGGCAATTAAAAAGACATCCGAATTTCCTGATGCTGTTTTCACCAATTACTTTCGGTTGAGTCGAAATCAGTTCGCAGAAGTACATGGAATGACTCAACAAGTTATTGACTCAGATGGATGCAATGCGCAAGAGCCGATCGGGACCGAAGAAAAACTTGGAGTGTTCTTGAGGTAAGTAATAAAATTTTGAACCTATGTTGAATATGCGATGTATATTATAAATGCAGGCAAAAAATTGTTATTTATTGAAAATACAGAAAAGTACAAAAAATATTTTAAAAAATCGTTTATGAAATCGTTCGTATGAAATTGTGAATATGAACGGTGTGGTGATGGTTGTGAGACTGGGTAAGGAGAATGGAGGGCAATGCTAGATGTAGCTGAGTCATGAGAAGAGAATGAAGAAGGTGGTCGGTTGAAAGTAATGTCCATGATTTCTGCATCAGCTTCCGACACTGCTTGTAAAACACTGGCTGTGACCCTATATTGGTAACGAGGAGGCATATTTTTCGTTACTTGGTACATTGATATAAAAAAGTTATAAAAGGGGTCATCTGTATTGCTTTTTTCCAATAATTTCCTTCGTTCTTCTGTCCGTTGTCGTGCCCTCTCCTCGCGTTGTTGCATAGATTGTTCTATTAGACCTTGCAAATCGTGTTTTCTTTTTTTTTGTGTGTGGACTCCTTCATCAACATCAGCAACTTCTCTTTACTGAAAATGTCGATAAAGAAAGAGGATCAGTTTTTTCTTCATCGACATTTTCACCAGGATCTAGTTGTGACAATCCTTCTATTTCATCACGAGTAGATTCCAGCTCCTGACTTTCTAACTGAAGATGGGAGTCGTCATCACTATCATTAATGATATTTCCTTCACGCGGTCCAGTTGACATGAAGGGATCAAGAAAGGACATCTGCTTTTGGAACTTCCATGGCTTAATGTGTTCAGGAGAAGCCCCACTTTTCAGACATTTTTGCTGTCGCCGCCAAGCATCTCGATAGCTGCCTCTCAGTTTTAACCATATATTTTTTGGCTCTTCCCCTGTAACAAAATTGCAAATTTAATTATTATTATTTTTATTAAAAATAGTAAAGGAGACTGTGGTTTAAGGAATAATTGAAATTTATCTCTGCCCACAATAATTTTATATCCGTAGATACGTATTTCGGCAGCTAAGCTGCCATCTTCAGTACAATTTAATATTTATATAAAACTACATTGAAATCTAACAGCTACCTACCTACCTACTTGATCATATTATCTATACTACTAAAACTATCTAAAAATAACAAAATTAACACTAAAAATTAGTAAAAGAGAGACTGTGGTTTAAGAAATAATTGAAAATTATCTCCGCCCACAATAATATTAACAGTCAAAACCTACCAAAAATGCAAATCAAATAAAACGGAAATGAGTATTGGTCTAATAACCGAAAGCGGTTCTTATTCTCCCGAATAAAGAACTTCTGTAAGCATTTAATTCCCTGTTATTTGATACCGCTTGAATTTAACCCTGAAAAGAAATTATATACCTATATATGTATATGCATGCACCTATATATATATATGCACAAATCGCCAAAAAGCAACCTACAGATTAGAGCAGATTACACCCACACACCACAAGTTAAGAGCACTTTACGATATTTATCTCGGAGAATCCTCTCCTTATCACATATCGAGTGCAAATGCGCTTAACTGTCTCTAACACCCCTTTATATAAAATTTAAGTCGCGACCTCTTGCGGCTGACTTTTGACCTAACAAAAACGACATCTGGCGGCCGATTCCTGACTAAAACACATATATATACACAAACACATAAATAAAAATATATATATGCACAAATCGCCAAAAAACAAGCTACAGATAAAAGCAGGGTCACACCCACACACCACAAGTTAAGAGCACTTCACGATATTTATCTCGGAGAATCCTCTCCTTATCTCCTTATCCAGTGCAAATGCGCTTAAACTGTCTCTAACACCCTTTATATAAAATTGCAGATATTTCTTTTCTGAAAGCATGTAAATGTTTTTCCTAAATTTATTAAATTAAATTTTAATAGTAAATCGAAATTTCAAAAGGCAATTATGCAAAGTGCAAAATTGAAGTGGCTCAATTTGGAAATCAAATATTTGTATCAAAAACGTAGTAAATTAGAAATAGAAAAATATTCAGCTTCATTTAAAGCTTACCAAGAATTTAAGTGATGCCGAACATATAGATTGGATGTTGTTCTACAACAAAATGCAGGAGGTAATTTCTCATAAAATGAAGAATATTAATATTACACAACGTAAAAAACTCAAAGCCTTATTCCACCTGCACCTGTCGCAGAAAAAGATCCTATAAATGAAAACATAGTTGTTAATCAATCTTCTGAACATCTCAATGATACAGAAATAGCATTTCTAAATAGAGGTTTAAAATTTAATTTGCCATATCGTAAACCACCGACCACGGATATTGTTGCGAGTATTGAAAGCGCGATTAGTTCTTTGGATGAAAATAACAAAAACTACATTAGAAATGCTTGCAAAATACAACTTGAAAACAATTTAAATAATTCAATACAATCTGTACCACATAATGAATATTATAAAATCATTGAGGGGTTAAGAAAGAAAAACTGTTTCTATTTAAAAGCCGACAAAGGTAATAAGATTGTGATTTTAGATAAATCCGATTATTATGAAAGGGTAAACAACCTAATAAATAATGGTCCGTACAAGAAACTACCCCGAAATCCGTTGCCAAAGTTAATTAAAGCTGTCAAAGACACGATAAAAGAATGTCCCAATCTTATTACTAAACAAAATATATATAAGATTAATATATCTAACCCCACTGTACCCAAATTGTACGTCCTTCCCAAAATACACAAGCCAGGTAACTCGGTGAGACCAATCGTGTCCGGTATAAACTCACCCACTTACTCTCTTTCCAAATGGTTGAATAGTGAGCTCAGTGCACTTCCCAATCCTCAAGATAATTTTTCGGTAAAAAACTCAATGGAGTTTATAAATAAGATTAAAAATGTTTCTTTACAAGAAGGGGAAATCCTGATCTCTTTCGATGTTCAATCGTTATTTCCCAGTGTGCCCATACCTGAAACGCTGACTTATTTGCGGGAACTACTGACAGTTAATAATGTAGATAAAGATAGGTTGGAGGAATACGTCAGGCTCACATCTCTTTGCATGTCTCAGAACTGTTTTCAAATAAATGGTGAGTTTTTTGAACAAGTTCAAGGGACCGCAATGGGAAACTGTTTGTCACCGTTTTTGGCCAATTTATTTATGAGTAAATTCGAAAATGACGTAAGAGTTGATTATCAGTATTTTCCAAGAATTTGGTTGCGTTATGTTGATGACATTTTTGCAGTTTTTGATACCAAGAAATGTAATTTGGAAGATTTTTTAAAAAAATTAAATTCAAAATTTGATAGCATTAAATTTACATACGAAAAGGAAGAAAACGGTGCGATTCCCTTTTTAGACACTCGTGTAATTAGAAACAGCAAAAATGAATTAGAAATCGACATTTATCGTAAAGATACAAATACTAGCCGGTTTATAATTAACGAATCACAACATTCTGTACAACACAAACTCGCGGCTCTAAATTTTTTAGTAAATAGATTACTCTCATTTCCACTTACTAAATTCCGATATGATAAAGAACTTAAATATATTAAGAATGTTGCGGTTCATAATGGTTATACTCCCCAAATAGTAGATAATATAATTAGGAAGATTAGCCATAGGAAACAAGTCCAAAATTCTAGCACTCTAACGGCAACTTCATCTCTAGAAAAATTTGTTAAAATGCCTTTTGATGCACTTTACACTAAAGGTTTAAATTATATTTTTAAAACTCAAAACTTACGATTAGCTTTTTCTACTAACAATACTATAAAGAATTTATTGGGAAACCCGAAAGATAAAGTTGATGTTGAACAGAAATCTGGAATTTATGAAATTAAATGTAATGAATGTGCTAATAAATATATTGGACAAACAAAAAGAAATATATTAACACGTTTT
>OY284482.1:60502-117697 GCA_958336345.1 Dorcus parallelipipedus
AAAAAGTATATGGCGTCAAATAATACACAAATCGCAAGGCGAAGTTCAGATAATAATCTGCTTTTAAACTTAACCTTGACAAAATAGAAAAAAAGATAATAATCATGGCTGCCTAATACTAAACTAAATCTAAGCTAACTAAGCTATAAGAAGCAAAAAAAAAAAATGAAAGAAAAATTGGTGAACCCAACATGAATGCAATGATATACATAACCAAAATTTTGTAATAGAGAAGGTTAACAGCTACAATAGCGTACAACTCAAGAGTGTGAATGTGTTAACTATAAGTGAATCAAATAAGCGGAATAATTCTATGATACCTACCCAAATGATGTCTACTATTAGAGAAAATATAACTACATAACTACTTTACAAGGCTTAATGATTCTGACTTTGGTATAACGCATTTTTAAGTTTGACTTTAAATACTCTCAATTCTAGTTTTTTTAATTAGAATGCTAAATTGTTATATTTATTATAAATAGCAAATGAGTAAGATCGTTCATACGAAACAGTTCTGTGCGGAGGTGGTGAAATCAGGCCACGAAATCTGGTGGTAAGATTATGTATGTCTGTTCTGAATCGAATTTTATTGTACAAATATGGTGGTCTTTTATATATAATTATCTTATGAAATAATGTTATAGTTTGTAATTCCCGACGGTTAGCCATGTTGAGCCAACCAATGTCAATTTATGTGAAATATGGTCGTATTTCCTAATGCCATATATGAATTGTAAACATGAGTTTTGTATTTTTTGTATACGGTTTTTTGTATAATAATCCAAAGCCAAATGATAGACGGGAGAACAATATGCAAACTGCGACAATACAAGAGCATCACATAGACGTTTTTTTGTTTCTATATTTAAAACACTTCGAAACGGAAACAGTTTCCTTAATTGTATGTAAGCATTAGTAATGTATTTTGAAATCTGTTCACGATAACGGAAATTATTATCTATTATCAATCCGAGGTTTCTAGCTTTATTAGAAACTGGAATACTGATGCCATTTATTGTTACATTAAATTTATTTGCTATATTATTGATATTATTTTTTCCAAACAGTAATAATTGAGATTTGGAAGGATTTAGGGTTAAGCAATGTTTAGCGGCCACAGTAGACAATGATTTCAAGTCATCATTTATAAATGAGTTAGCTTCACGCCAGTTAGACGAATCGAAAGAAAAATATAATTGCGTGTCATCCGCAAAAACATGGGCTGTGCACGTCTTTATAACGGATAAAAATTTAGATGTATACAGGGAGAATAATAACTACCGAACCTTGAGGTACACCCTGAGTAACGGCAAGCGCATTTGAAAAAGATGACCCAATAACCACAGTCTGGATTCGTTTAGTTAGATAAGATTTAATTAGATCAGTAGATTCTTTGGTGATTCCTATATGATGTAATAGGGAGCACAAAATATTATGACTTACAGTATCGAACGCTTTGCTAAAATCTAGTAGAATAAGAGCTGTTATTTGACGATTATCAGTAGCCTTCAAAATGTCGTCGGTTACGTTAAGCAATGCAGTAGTACAACTGAAACCTGCCCTGAAGCCAGACTGCACACTTGGCAAAATTTGAGTGGCCTCTACATAGTTATAAAGCTGAGATTGTAGAACTTTTTCAAATATTTTAGACATAGTAGGCAATATACTTATAGGACGCAAATCCTTCATTGACGCCGGATCTTTAACTTTGGGCAAAGGACGAATTAAAGCATGTTTCCAGATGAGAGGAAGTGAGTGGCTGATAATACACGAGTTGATTATATGTGTAATATATGGAATTATTAAAGGACAACATAACCTTATCATTGTAATATTAATATCGTCAGATCCCGTTGCTGTGGAACTTATACCGTTAATGATACGGTAAACAGATTCTGTACCTACAGTTTGAAAAGAGAAGCTGGCTTCATTTTCAGAATTTGCTTCATCAGAATACAATGACTGAGTAGCAGTATTAGAAGACGGGATGCTATTAAGAAAGTAGTTATTGATTTTATTTACATCTGCAAGATGTGTTGGTATATTATGACTACTATTTTTGCTAAAGCCAAGATAGGCTAGTTTTTTCCACAGAACTGTATTGTTGCGATTGTTGCTTTCCTTTCTTTTTCTCTTGAAGTTATAATGTAATAGGTCATGTTCTTTGAGATCTTGTAAACCATTACATGTTGTAGGAAATTGCCAATACAAAAGTTTCTTGGTTCTTTGGTATAAACATTTTTATACGTCTTGAGCAACCGATAAACTTGTGTAATGGAAGCTTTTCTCGATATGTAATATTTTATGAGGTACCGGAACATTACCTACCTAGTAAACTATAAAATAATTCTGGAAATTGAAAATCCCGGTTTACTAGATTAATTCAGCTTACAAACACCAGAGGCGCTGAAATACATTCCCAAAAGATAATACGTCCGTCGAATCTCTATAGAGTTGGTGCTTTGTGTTTTGCATTATTTATACCGACAACTATACGATCGCGTATCAATTCACTTTCTAACGGCCGGTTTCATAATAAATTTAAAGGAACATTTTAATTTAAAGTCTCCTTTAACTTACACGTAACGTTTCATAATCGACATTTAGACTAAACGCTTCTTTAAATTTTCCTTTAACTTAAATGGCCGTTGTTGGAGCTTTAAAGCCTAAAGGGACTTTTAACTGTAACCTACAAATGTTATTAACGTCGAATGTATTACACATTATCACAAATATTACGTTTGTTTATGAAATTAGTAAAAATGCAACTATTAAACACATCTACCAGTTCAAGTTCAAGCTCATCAGAGGAAGATATTGCAATTAGACGACTTAAAATATATCGTACAAGAATTATTTTGAAATTTATGACGAATTAGATATTTTTTGATAGATTTAGATTATCGAAAGATACTTTTCGTGTTTTATTAGGTATAATAGAAAACAACATACAATTATCTTCAAACAGGTAAATTATAAATATTACGATATTAACCTAGTAACAATAATGTAACAATATTTTTTTTAAAGAGGAGGCTGCATTCAGCCAATGCAATGATATTACAACTGTTATTAACTTTGCGATTCCTGGCAACTGGGTGTATGTTAATAGGAGCAGCAGATTTTGTAGGTGTACATTGCTCATTAGGAGCAATTTTCCTTGCTTCGCTTTTCAAGTTTTCATACTTTGATTGTAGCTGCTGTAAAGTTCTATAGGCAGAAACTTTTGAATTAAAGGATGTCTCGATGCATTTTCATGCATCTACCTATAAAAAAAGAAACTATAACATCGAATAAAGCAGTTTATGAGCAAGTACCTACATTTTGAGAGCAGGACACTTTATTTGTGGTCTATTTTTCAATTATTTTTTTATATTTTTTAATTTATTCTAAAAATATTAATAATTGTTCTTCTCTACTGAAATTCGTGCTCCGAATTCTTTTGCTTCGAGTGCTCATTTTACTGCAAACCAAAAGTACAAATGTTTTTTCAGAATTAATACACAAACTTTATAACACTTACTTTATAATCAAACAAATAAAATTAAAGAATTTCCAGAATTACACAATTAAGAGTTAATACAACATTTTACTACCTAAACGCACACCTAGACGTAGATTTCAGGTTAGACCACGGTTAAGCTGGATTTACATGGAGCGTTGAGAGCGTAAAAACGCCGGCGTACTGTGCTCCTATTGGTTGCTGCTTAACACCAACCGCCATCTTGGAGAGTTAAGATTATTTTAACTTTTGACGCGACGCGAGAGCGTAAAACATTAATGCGCTTGCGCAGTGCAGAGTGCCAATATCAAAACAAAAATTTCTAATCAGCTGTAGGTCAGTATAGGTTAGGTGTAGATGTTTTGTGTTTATTTTCTTTTTGCTTAAAGGTAGAAAAAAATGGATAGCATTTGCTTTCTGGAACAACTGGCAATTAATGTCAGTGAAAATCCATGCTTTTATAATTTATTTGATGCGGATTATAAGAACAGTCACTTAAAAAATAAAATTTGGAGTGAAATTTCAGTAAAAATGTCAACTCCAGATTTAGTAAAAATAGTAATACAAAATTATCAAATTATTTTTTACTGTTACCTAATCCACAGTTCCTGTACTTCAAACAAAGTGGAAAAGTTTGAGGGATAGATACATAAGGGCCAAGCGATTCGGGAGCAAAGACAGTCAAAGAATGGCCATTGAAGAAAATGTTAATGTTTTTAGAGAAAAGCAGGTAGATTTGAAAATATATGTTTCTTTACTATATAGGAGTATATAATAAGATTACATGCGCTAGGCCAGAAGTTGCAACAGTAACTAATTTTAATACAACTACAGAAAATGACGCTGTTGAATTAAGTGACTGTTTAATTGAAGACTTGGAAAACGTTGACACAGAAATGCATGGTACTCCTACGGAACACGATTATAGCTTTCCACCTGATAACCTTCGGTACGAATTTTAACTGTATTTTATCAATTATTCATCAATACCTATATGTTAATGTTCACAGAAATTTACTGCATGAACCGCTCTCTCCAGCATCATCAGATCTTGCTACCCCAACATCTAAACAATCATTACGATCTTCATTTAGGTATAAAATTAACTTGAGGTAAACTTTGAGCTACTAGTTTCGCTGTTTACGCACTTATTACATTTTACTTCTTGTTCAAATCTTATGAAAATAGCAGCCTGATGAAGGTTTTATGAAAGAAACCGAGACCGGTACCTAGATAATAAATTCTTCAAATTAGGAAGTACTAATATTTTTTTTTAAATATTGTAACTTTATTTTTGTAGTAAGAAGAGAAAAATTGATGATTCTATTGAACTAAAAATATTAGATGCTATTAATAAAGAAAAACAAGTAGTACAAGATGAAAGTTACACTTTTTATATGTCACTGGTACCGATTTTCAAAAGATTGGCACCTAAAAAACGAGCTATTTTGAAAATACAGTGCCTGCAAGCATGCACTGAAGCAGAGTTTGGAGAAGAGTAATGTTACATTGTCAATTACAAACTGATGCAAAAAGGTATGCATGTAGTGTCAAAATAAGGTGGCATATAACAATTTATAGGCGAATAAATTTGAAAACCAATTGAATGCATTTCTTTTTAAATCACTTATTAAAATCTTATTAAGAGATCTCAATTCAATTCAAAGATCCTTGAATAGGATACTATTCAGGGGTGTTTGAATTGCTATCACACCAAAGCAATATCAGGAACTTATTATTTATATTTATGTTGTATCTAAGTATTTAATCAAGTGAAAATGATAAGAAATAAATATTTATTTTTTGTTAAACATTTATTTCATTGTAAAATTTTGTCTTAAATGTCATTAGTACTGAAAATGATAAGAAATAAATATTTATGTTTTGTTATACATTTATTTCATTGTAAAATTTTGTCTTAAATGTCATTAGTACTGAAAATGATAAGAAATAAATATTTATGTTTTGTTATAAACTTATTTCATTGTACAATTTTGTCTTAAATGTCATTAGTACTTCATACATTTGGCAAAACATTCCACTGCCATGGAATACATCCATCATTCATAAAATATTCAGCAAATTGCATGCGTATTTCTGCAGCCCTATGTGAATAATGATTTGATCCAAGTCTTCTAACATTATTTAGTTGCACATCTTGTCTCCACTGCCCAAGGTGGGCCTTCATTATCCTCATAATCCAAAAACTGAGGAGGACAATGTTGCCTAGTACTTGGCGGTTTGCTTATATCACTATTTTGTATGTAATTATGTACACAAACACCTGCTTTAATTAATGCAATGCACGTTTCATCTTTTGCAATTATTTGTCTTCGAAATAACCGCATTCGAGCAACCCAAAGACCAAATGTATTTTCAACAACGCGTCTAGCTCTACTTAGACGGTAGTTATACACGGTGTATCAGGTATAAGGGACAATACTTCTCCAGTGGGTCGGGGACGCTCTATAAACAATACTTTGCCTCAGACAAAATAGAAAAAGTGCCATAGTTTTCGAGATATCGAATTATGAAGTAGTGAGTACGGCCCTGGCGCGTCTCCACATGAAACATGAAACTACGCTTAGCGCTGATGGCGCCAGAGCACAGTAAAATACTTGCACATGTGCTGCAGTGGGCGAAAATGTTGTTTTACAGGCATATCAATAAACGCAATTTTACGATGAGAACGCTTTCGCAAGGGTAAGGTGCAATTATGTACTGTGGGGGTAGTTACTCATTAAACCACCGCTAGCTTGGTTAGTATTCGCGTTCATATTATTTATTCCTTCATTCATCCAATAAATGCTAATTAGTTCGCACAAATAAGACATCGTTTATGGTATATATCGTAAATGCTTTTTTAGCAACTTTTATGGTTATAGTGGGCCGCTTAAGTATTAAAATGTTTTTATAGTGTAACAGCTTTGTTTACACAATTAGTTCGCTTTTTTATGACATCCCAATTGTACGAGATGACCTTATCCGAAATATCGATACATTTTCAAAAGCACAGGTCCGTACTCAGTGCAGAATTTCTTATAAAATTTTCATAAAAAATTATTTCAGCAGAAATAATTTTGCAACACTTTTTCGGACTGCACATGTAACCCTCAGTTATGCCTATCACTATTGCCCCTTTAATACGATACACCCTGTATATTCTTTTCATGTTATCTAATCGATTACCAGGAAACGGACGCATTAAATGTGTTTTTAGGGGAAATGCTTCATCTCCAACGATAATGTAAGGTACTCTTAATCTTGTTCCTGGCAAGAAAGCGTCATTTGGAAGTTGCAGTTCCTTATTTTCTAATTGTTGGCCTAACTGTGATCTTGCATAAACACCTCCATCACTTTCGGATCCGGGAGCACCACATCAATTGCAATAAATTTATAATTTGCATCTGCTAAAGCCAGTAAAATAATACTGAAAGTGCCTTTGTAATTAAAATAAACACTTCCAGTTCGTGGAGGAGCCTAAAATTAAAATAACTGATTTAAATTATCATGTAGTACTGGATTTCTTTAAAGAATACTTGAATTAAAATGTGTTTCCCATCTATAGCTCCTACACAAGATGGAAAGTTCCATAAGCTACTGAATTCAGCTGCTTTTTGTCTCCAGTTAATGACATGAGGTGATGGCAAAACTTGGTCCTTTAAATTGTTCCATATGGCATCACACACTTCTTGAATTATATTAGTTACACTTGAAGTACTGATTCGGTATAAATAGTGTAGTGAACCATTGAATCACCACACATAATAAACCTGTAATTAATATTATTTTAAAAACATGTTATTAAAAATGCTCTCAAATGAAATTTCTTGCCTTAAAATTAACGATAACCTTTCCTCAGCACTTATAGGTTCACGTACAACATTTTGCTTGCTAATTGATGGTCCGACTATATGAAGCATGTTATCAAATAATACTGGAGTCATTCTATAAAAGTTAAAAAAAAGATTCTGTGTCTTTTAAACGCATTTCTGATACTAAATTCTGAAAAGCTCCCCGTTCTTTACGCTTTTCTAAAATTGGCTTCACCCACCAACGTCTCACTGTTCGTCTCTGCCGACACTTTCTTGCTCTCAATAATAACAACAAAAGCAACTCTAACATTTTAAATGATAATAATACCAGTAACCAATAGGTAACAAAAATTCTGATCTAAAGTGTTAGACTTCATATACATTGTTCACGACCTATTTAGACTCTAGAGGGCCATGCCTTTTTTTTCGTCAAGTTACGTGCTTGTATTTTGATAGAACTCAAAATGTGACAAATGTAAAATTCTGACACTTTAACGTCAGTCCCATCGACTATATTGCTTCTTATACTCTACGTTGGCATGAAGAAAGTAAAATAATGGGCCAGATGAATAAAACAAAGCATATGCTTTTACTTCAAATTTTTCAATGAAAACTGCAAATAATTGAAGAAAAATAAAATTCTAAATAATTCTGCCTGTAACGTAGTAAAAATTTTAATAAATAGAATCGTATAATGATTTGCATTCGAAATTTTTCTACGTATTTAAGCTTTAGAAAAAATTATAACAGAAGTAAAAGCATTTGCTTCGTTTTATTCATTTGGCTCAATAGCATTAAAACAAATAAATTACTTGTGACTTTGTAATACTAAGTCAAAATGCTCAAAATCATCAATATTTTTTTGTGTCAGTTTTCAAAAATATAACCATCAAATTAAAATGGAACATATTCACTTGGAGGTACCAACAAAAGTGTCACCCTAACATGGCCTACTCTGAGTCTAAAAAGATCGTGAATGGATTATAGTTTAACAATTTATGCAAAAGTTGGACAACCTGTAAAATCATTACGCTTCATTTGGACACCTCAACCAGTGAGTATATAGGTACTAATAAGAGAGATCACGACGGGTTAAAAATGCGTATACCTAAAAGTGAGTCGCTGGATAGATGGCTCTTCGTGAACTCTTCTGTTAGTTGAGTTGTTATATAGATGGCGTGTCGCTATGAGAGTCTGTAAGAGTCTAGTTCAGTTGGTGATTACAGATTACTATTATGCGTGGTGCCCTCTAGTGCCAAACGTAAAAATGTTAGTTATTAAAAATGATTATAAATTAATTATTGGCGTACATGCCCAGTAAATGCCGTAGCCGTAAATAAAGTAACTGATGCACGGTTTGCGAAACTGTAGAATTAGGTGAACAAAAGTCGAAATAATCAAATCAAACCTATTGCCACATAAGGCTGCGCAAATAAGCTCCGCCCACAGGTCCTTATATTCGGATCATATGACACTAAAATAGTATTTTGAGATTAAGGGGCCCGACTTCCTTCCCGATATACGCCTAAAAGCCCTAAAACATACTCAATAAACAATCAATATAACAGAATTAATATTCATTGTATTAATTCAAATTTTTTTCTACGTATAGTAAACATCATAATCTACACCGGACTGCAGCATTTGTAGCAAAATTTGACAGGAATTCAACATTGTTTTTCTAAATAAATTGTATCCTTTTATAAATAATGACGACAGCTCCATGTCATATTTACAATAAGTTTACGTTAGACAATAAGAGAATCGAAAAGTTATAGGCATGCGCGTAACGCATGACGAATCACATTCCTTTATTTAAGGCATACTGTTTATTTATAAGCTCTTTAAAAGTATGTATGTGCCAGTAGGTATATATGTCAAAACTGTAATATAATGGTAAAAAAAATTAAGGCAAATCTTGACAATTTCAGGGAAAAGCGTAAAAGAGAATTTTTGTCTCAAAAGCGACGCACTTTTCACATCCCACTTGTAAGTACCACGCGATCATTTAAATTAATAATTAAAGTAGGCGGGATTTTTTTTATACGGTTGTGCACCTTGCCAATCGACTCGCTGTGTAGATTAGAGGTTATGTAAATGTTTTGACGTTTATAGGATTCTCATCGGGTTCAATCGCTTTAATTTAAAGGAAGTGAAACCGTTTTAGTGACAACCATAGAAAATGTTCAAAGGTTCGCCCCCGGCAATTAATTAAACATTTTGAAGCATCACTTTGACAATTCAACTCAAACTCAAATAAAGCTGTCAATAATTAGTGTTGCCAAACTAATTCAAAATTCATAGCCTACTCTAATTATATAATATATAATATATATAAATTTAAATGATCGCGTGGTACTATCATTGAATATAAACCTAGTAGTAGAGTAGGTTTATATTCAATGGTACTATCGCGGCCTTAAAATTTCGCACGATTTATTATCAAGTAGCCAGAATTTTTCTAAATTCTAGTTTTGTAGAACAGGCTCTTTCCTCAATTTTGACACTACAGACATTTAACCAAAAGTTAGATTGTTTGGTTATATTTTAAGAACAGCAAGATAATAAAGGTATTAAAACTGAAATAATAGAATAAAAGTAGCGACCAATCATCTTCTAATTTTGCAAATTGCAAAACCCTTCTCTCCTTCAGAAAGTACATTATTTGACATTGTGTTGCTATAACTTTAGCATTACATTTGAATTCTGACGTTTAAAATTGTTATTTTTGACAAGCCGTCAAAGAAAGCCATATTTACAGCGGAAAATTAAACCGTGCGAAATTATAAGGCCACGATAATACAGTGTGAAAAATGCTCCTATCGTCAAGGAAATATGTAAACACAAGACTTCTTAAAACAGATGAGAGAGACACAAAATATATTAAAAATCGTGAGTGAGAGATGTGATTATATGCCTTGGCCATGATGCCCTAGGAGGTGTAATTTGCGACCATAACAACATAGGAATACAATTGACATTTCTCGCATCTTATTTAGTTAAACTTAATATAGTAAGTGTTTTATAAACAATGTTGAACTGTGGGTTTTGTGGACGTTCCAGAATTTTGTAAAACGACTGTGTGCGCCTTTGAGCCAGTTGTATAAAACGAGGTAATCACTCAGTCAAGTTAATTGTGGAGGAAAGTTGATCGAATGGTTAACTCATTTTATACAACTGGCCCTATGACATACAGCGACTATATTTAGTGACCAGTTTGGACGAGAAACTACTGAAAACTTTAAGTTTGATCGAGTGGTTAACTCGTTTTATACGTAGAACTGGCCCTATGACACACAGCGACCATATTTAATGACCAGTTTGGACGAGAAACTACTGTTAGTATAGCTCTCCTGTTATTCTTAACTCGTTAGTCAACACTGAATGTACACGGAAAATTTCAACGGCGACAGAATACATGCATTTGTCTTCGTAAAAATTTTTGGTGAGGGTTCATCAGCGACACGCCTACTGACAGTTCCTTCCCCTCACCCTTTAGCCCCTCAGAAACGCGTATCATCTGTCGGTGAAATGTGATACTCGTGATTCTCGTCATCCAACAAGTGATGCATCAAACCCAAACATAGCAGTTCAAAACTGTCCGACAGCGGCAGCATTTTACATACACACTCTCTTCACGTTGTTTTCCCCACGCTCACATTTTACTACGTACGCTGAAACCTATCGCACGATCTCTCTTAATAGTACCTATATACTCACTGCCTCAACGCTTTTTACGCTGGTAACGTCATAGCGTTTTGACGCGCTCAACGCTCCATGTAAATCCAGCTTTAGACTCACGTAAAAATACGTGCGGAAATGCAATGCCAGAGTAGCCAACTGCGTTAAAGGCGCCTTTACTTGCGAAGAACTTAGCACAGCATTATGAAACGCACTCACTTTAAAGTACGATTTAAAGGAGCTCGTAATTTAAAGTAGCATTTCGTAATTTAAAGTAGCATTAGCTTATGATTATGAAACCGGGCCTGAATCCTTAAATTCACATGTCTTAGCTAATTTAAATAAGTCTGTTATAAAATCATCAACCGGTTCGTCTATTTTGTGCACTCCTTTATTAAACATCGCGCGTTCATAAATTATATTGCGTTTTTGTATAAAGTGTTCTTCAAATTTTTTTAAAACACTTTTATAATTACTTGACGCTTCTCTATCAAAACTATCAAAAATCTAGAAAACTATCAAAAATATCTTCCGCTTTTGCACCCATGTATAAAATTAAACAATTAATTTGCATGTCCTCCGATTTTTCATTTAAACCCGAAGCGAGAGCAAAACGATCATATCTGCGAATCCATTCATTAACAAAGAAAATGTTCCGGGGGGTGGCACTTTACACGGAAATGTTAATTTCAAGTAGGGATGCTCAAAACAGTTAAATGAATGATTCAATTGAATCGATTGTGTGGAATCGATTCAGATGAATCGATTCAATTTAAACACGTAGAATCGATTCGATTCAATACATATATTACCAATTTCTATTCTTGAAATTAAAACTTATGTCAGCATCATATTTTATGATTCCACTGCAGTGTTTACAACGAACAGATTTGCTGTTATCAGTAATAATATGCTTCCACTCTTCACTTGTTTTAGGAGGCATTGTTCTACACTCACACTCAAATACAAAATACCTACGTATTTACCTTCTGTTCAAGTATGCAACGCAAATTTTTGAACGTTAATGGCCAAAGAAATTTCTGTAATCTGAAATGTTCGGTTTTATGTCGCGGACTTTCCCTACCTACAATTTTATCATTTTGAGTTATTGGCTGCCAATAACATATAGATGGCGCGATGATAAAAAAAATTGGTTGTTTGTCCACACCTTTTCGACTCGATTCTTGAATCGATTCACACCAAATTGAATCGATTCGATTCTTTGCAAGCGATGCATCGAAAGAATCGATTCAACTATAAATTGATTCGATTCTGAACATCCCTAATTTCAAGTCAGTACTGTTCGAAGCATCACGTTCCTCGTCTCGCAACATGTTTTATATCGCGACAAATCCAATTAACTTTAATCAAATCAGTTACAAGAAACACGTTTTTAATTAATTAAAATTATTTCTTATAACAGATAATAAGAAAAACCAATTATAAATTATAACAAGTGATCAATACCTTTTCTAATCAAGTGACCTATGGAAATAAAATTGTGTGCTTTTGATTAGTTTATTATGTCAAATGCCATTTGAATTATTTATATTGCATTCCTATACAAAATCTAACTATTCTTATGTATTACATGTTTTTTTAATTTTTATAAATTTGGATTTGAAGTTCACGTTTCCCACAAAATCAAAGCACGCGCCAAGAGCAACGAAAAACTGGTTCGTAGAAGGTGCGTAAAATGTCCGCCGTTCTCTTGCAAACACAAGCGAATTCTGCGTTTTAAATTGTTAATAATATTCGCTAAGATTACTGGATAAACTCTTATGAACAAAGATTTCTGCTAATGAATTAAACTTACTGACAGTCATAAATAATTGAAATGAGATTGACATTTGAAAAAAAAAAAATGAATTAATCAAAGACATACGATCTTCCTTCCATAGGTAACTTGATTAGAAAAGATAGAAGCTCAATTTAGACGTTGCGGTTTTTCTTGCAAATAGTTTTCTTAAATAATAATAGAATATACAGTGACTTTCAAAGAATGTGCTACAAATGCACAAATTCTTTTATTATCGGTTTTTATAAAAATTTATTGACGCATCCCTTCTGCATCCCTTAAAGTCAAATTGGAAAATGTCAGATGAAATTTATGTTGAACCGTATACAGCGTGGACACCGAGAAATGAAGACGGCTTAAGAGTAATTATTTACAATTATTTTACAAGATATAGCAAAATTTCATAAGAATAAGTTGTTCAGAATTAAAAATTACAGCATTCTATCTCAAAAATAAAAAATTTATTGTGAACCACTCTTTATACACACTACATTAAGAAATACTGGTTGGATTAAAGTGTCCGCCAAAATAATATGAACAGGAAAACACAAAATTCATTCTTATTTCTCAATTATTTCATTTGATTCTGAAAAATTATTTATTTTTGCTTTCTTGAAGCAGATCCTTTGAAAGATTGTAGACTAAAAGTATTTGACTAATGAAATTTTTTTTAATTTATCGATAAATAATGGAGAAATAGTCGTCATGTTAAGCAGGAAGACTCGCTTGTCGCTTGTGACGTCACTTCTTCGTATAGCTGAGCGCAGTTACTGTTGTTGGAGAGCTACGTAAAGTTAACATTCATTTAATTTGACACGTATTTTACCTACATTGATTTTATTGTTCATTACCTGTGTATGTATTTGCATTAAAATGGAAGTAGAATTTTTAAAGCGTCAAAGTGATAATTTGCCGAATAGGAGAAATGACGTCACGTCGCTCGGAAACCATTTTGACAAAACGCAACTTTGAACTCTTATAATTCGATCATTTTCTATTTTGAATATCAAGTATGTATATAAAATATGCTGTGAGAAAAAATTAAAAAAGGAAGGAAAAATAGGTTAAACCACTCGTTTCGCACACGATTATTTCCAAAATACAACTTCCAATACGCATAAGTTTCATTTAAAAAGCTACTAAACCTACTAAGAATAGAATGCACTCAAGAATAATAAAAAAGGGGTTTTATTCTATTAATTGTAAGACATAAACCCAACAAAGTATATATTTTTGAAAACATTTTTCTATTTAAAAAAATAACTTTATGTTATAACTCGAAAATTTTATTAAATATCAAGAAACCAACTACACCACTGAATCGTATTCAAAAAAGTATCCTAATAATGTCAAAACAGTTTTGTTATATCTGTAAAAATAAACGAGATATAAGTGATTGACGAAAATTCGAAAATGTCAATTTTTGCTTATAACTCGAAAACAAAAGAAGATAGCCAATTTTTGTTTATACTATTGACTTTGTTTCTAGAAAAAGAGATCGAGACTTGGCCACTAATTTTTTTCTATCTCTCATAGCTACAGAGATGCCCATAAGAGATCCACCAGATATTGATCCACCCTTTACGTAATTCGTCATTTACAGTAGTGGTCGTAGATAAATACATTAACCTGTCAAGCCTGACCTGTGCAACCCGGTTGAATTTACGAAAACGCGTTTTGTTAATTACTTATTAAAGGATTGTCCATGATATTAGTGATTAACAATAAATAAATATTGGAGGATGTGCCTTAAGCCACTATAAAACGTGTCGAAGTTATGTATCCAAATCGAGGTTAGTTTTCCAAATCTATTTATTCTTTAATAATCGGTTCACAAAAGATGACTAGATGACATGTTTCGGAAAAAATTCCATTTTCAAATCTAAGAGATGAACAATTTATGAGATTAAAGCTAAGAGAATTGTGGAAAATTATACAAACCTAATAAAACAAACCCGCAAGCACAGCCATTTCTAAACAACTGTCAAGTGAAAACAGTGTGACAAACCTAAATTACCTTAAATTAATACAAAGTTGCCAACTTGAAAAATTAAGTGACTAAACAATGAGGGCTTACAATGAAAATCAGAGAAACTTAGTCATGTAAAATTATCAAAAATTACGAGGGGTAAAAGGCTGATGGCCAAGTTACATAGATAACCGAATGTTAAGTTAATATGACGTAAGCAAAGTAAAGAAAAAATGGAAAGGCTGAAGGCCATTATTACCTATTAAAATTAAGGCTGAAAGCCTGATCAGAAAACAATTAAAATGAATAAATAGATAGGCAGAGGGCCACAAAAGGCAAAACCATTTTGCTCAAGTGATACAATACAAAACACCACAAGGAAACATGTTAAAACTTAAGCTTAGTGATTTAGTTTAAAAATTATTATTATTTTTATAAAAAGACTAGAGAAATATGGCCAAAAACTTATATAAATTTATTCCAATTGATAGATTCAAAAAACTTCAAGTGAGAAAAATGAATTTGATCATTTAACAGAGTGACGCTACTGTCTTTTTCCTGGAAAAAGATTTCAAGAGTTTCTGCAATATTTAACTTTAACCCTCTAATGCATCAATTTTTTTCTGAGATGAAAAATTTATGTTGGTATAATTTTGTCATGAGAAACACGAATTTGATGTAAGAAACTGATTTTGATGATCAGATCATATCCCAACAGTCCCTAAAGACGGGACGCCCAGAGGTGGACCTATGCATGCTATGCTATAGAAAGCAAGAAAATATCTAATAGAAAAGATACCAGTAAAAAATACTGTTAGCATGTAAAAGTTACAGTAAAAGAAAACCACATTTATTTCATCAAAAATCTATTACAAAAGATTTATTTTGACTTATTTTTCAAAATCTTAACACTGAATGCCAATTTTTTACTTATTATGAAAATCGAAAAAACAAGATTTTGATGGAGAATTACATAAACTAAGATTGCATTTTACGCAAAATGCTTGGGTTTCAGCAGTGCATTTAGGAAATTTGCATTGTTTTTTGCCAGACCTATCAGTGGCCCACTTGGTCATAACGAACATCTTCAGATGGTAAGTATGCTCTTTTTGGTAGTTTTGACGCAGGTCTTGGTGATGACGAGGACGGTCTGCCAACATTTCTCTTCTGCATCACATTTCCATGCATACAAAGCGATTCAGCCACAAGAGCTCTATAAACGGGCAACTCAATTTTTTCCTTCTCAGGATGAATGCGGTGTAATAAGTATAATAAGTAAGAATTTACCATTGCCACATCGATTAGATGGTAAAAGATACGGTTTCGATATTTCCGGGTCTTCATTCGAATATGATACCGTCCTATTAGTCCATCCATCAAATCGACTCCCCCCATATGCCGATTATACTCTTTGATAATTTTTGGACAATCAATTTCATATTGTTTTCTTCCTTTCTTATCCCAGCGAGTTGATTTTAGCTTTGATTGGGTGTTGGGGTCTCTAGACGCAAATTGTTTTGTACCAACATAGGAAGACAAAAGTCGGACGGTTTTAGTGTCATGCCACAAAACGGAGGATATATCAACACCAAAAGCATTTCCAACGTATTCTTCGGAATAACCTCGATCTACTTTCTTTTTGCTTAGGACAGCATCGCTTGAAAGTTTGCAATTAGGTATACGATTTATACGCACAGTGCCTAAGGAGTAGATACCTCTGCTTCGCAGATAAACTAACAGAGCCAGAGAAGTATAGAAATTATCGAAATAGACTATATGAATCACAAAATTTGGAATATGTTGTGATAAACGGGCGACTACGTTAGATGATGCTCCTAAATTTGGAACGTTTGCTGGAACAGTGTTATCACTTGCACCAGAATATATTTCAAAAGCATAGGTAAAACCAGTGGAATCGCAAAGAGGAAAGAATTTGAAACCCCACTTATGCGGCTTATTCGGAAGATACTGCCTAAGGAAGGTTCCTGTCATTTTTGTTGCACACATTTGCTCATGCAAAGTCTCTGGAGCATTGGGACGGATAAAAACACTTTGTTGAAATGCGTTATGAGCGGCCGAACTTTATGCAAACGATCATAACCTGGTCTATCTTTTTCTACTGCTTTCGAGTTGTCATTGAAGTGAAGGTGACGTCGAATCGTCTCAAATCTCAGAACTGGCATCGCCTGACGAATCGCTTCAAATGAATGCCTTCCCCAATATGATCGAACATTTGGGTAGCGATAAACCGACATGTATACCAGAATTCCAATATATTTCCGAAGCTCAGTTCCGTTTACAGAGAAGTTTGTGCCAATATCTTTTTGATGTGCATACAAGTTAGTCTGCTATGCAAGTTGATCAAAAAAATCTTCGTTCAAAAAGTACCGAAAACAATCATAAGGAGTATCCAATTCCTTCAAATATGGAGGCAATTGTTTCTCTCCTCGAAATACTAATTCATTGACGTGCAGCTGAAGATTTTTTTTCTCCAAATAACAGACTTGAACGCTGGAGAATCATTAGTTACGGCCATAACGTTGCCAGTAAACATTCCTGTGGTAAGGGTATCTGGTCCATCTTCTTCTTCAGCCAGTTCGGGAGATCGAGGGCGTTTCAAGCGTTTATAAGATCTTTTGGGTTGTTCACTAACAGCAACCGAAGGCCCTGGTTCACTTTCTTCTGCAACCAGTTCAAGAGATCGATGACATTCTGAACTACTAAAAGTTTCACTCAATTTAGAAGAATTATCAGGTGGCTCTAAAGTTTCGACATGATCGACAATTTCTGGATATACTTCTCTTTCTATTTGCTCCAAAGCATCATTATCATCGAGGAGTAACTCGTCTTCAGCAGTAACTGGACGATTCAGAGGCGTGTCAATCTCGTAGCTATCATCGCTGTCTATATTATCCTCGCTGTCGGTATCGCTAGGAATACTATCAAGCAAATCAAAGGCTTCCTCGTTTGTCATCTTGGATATATCGATATAATTTCGTCGGCCAAAAGAAATTATTTAAAAAATTTAATATTTTTCTTTTAAATCAAGTAAGCGGGTTGCCTTTACTTATTACTAATCAAGTAAGCGGGTTGCCTTTACTTGATTAGTAATAAGTAAAGGCAACCCGCTTACTTGATTTAAAAGAAAAATATTAAATTTTTTCAATAATTTCTTTTTTAGATATGGGTTGTGATATACGGTTGAAACGAGAAAAAAAAATTCTATTTAATCGTACAAAAATTCAATATGGCGTCCATTTAAAATAAGAAAGTTGCTATCAATATCTTGACAGCCGCCATCTTGAATTTTATTTTGACTGTATTTTCAGACGTATTTTATCAAACATAGTAACTTTTATATGAAACATTTTTTCATATTTTTATAATTGCGAAGTTATTGGACATTAAAGAAAATAGCGATTTTCAGTTTTTCTGCGATAATACCTGAACTATTCGGAATTTTCAAATTTTCTCAACGGAATCTGAATCAGCACATAAAACTGCAAAATATTGTCCATTTAACCAAATCTCTATCTTCACTAATAAGAAAGTTACCCATGGTAGCCTACTCAATCTGGGACACATTGTATATCGACAATTAGTAAATAATCTTCATTATTATATTGAAAAATATCCATGGCTATAAATTCCCAGGGTCTAGTCGGCAAATCTCTATTAATAAGAGTTTCTTTTTGATTAGATTTCGAATTACAAAGGCAAATAGAGCATTTACTGACTTTATCTTTAATTTCTTTTATCATCATCGGCCAATACATACAATCGCGGGCTCTACTAGTCGTTTTGTCAACGCCCATATGATTATAATGTGCTCTTTCTATCATTTCTCTTCTTAGCAATCGCGGTATAACAATCTGTTGTCCTTTAACTATTAAACCTTTGTATACACTAAGTTCTGATCGTACTAACCAATATTGACTAATTATTTCAGGTACCTGCTTTTTTTCTGCCGGCCAGCCGTTTAATATTACTTTTCTTAACTCTTGCATTCTTTATCTTCCTCCGTTTTTTCTACTATTTGTTTTAATTTCGCGTCTGTTATGTTATACATTACCTTTACTAAATTGACTTGCGTCAAAGCTCGCTCTAGATAAAGTATCGGCTATGTATAAATGCTTCCCCGGTCTCTAAGTCATATCCCTGTAGTTTTAGTCTAAATCTTTGTAACCTTAAAGGAACTTTGTCCAGTGGTTTTTTAAAAATTGCCACTAATGGCTTGTGATCGGTTTCCACTATTACTTGTTGTCCAAAAAGGAACTGATGAAATCTTTCACAACCGTGTAATATCGCTAACGTCTCTTTTTCTATCTGTGCATATCTTTTTTGCGCGTCGGTTAAAGTTTTGGAGGCGTAAATTACTGGACAACCTTCCTGTAATAGGACAGCGCCTAAACCATTTTGAGAACTATCTACTGAGAGTATAATTTGTTTGTTTGCATCAAAATAGTGCAGGACTGGCGCTTGTGTTAAAATTTCCTTCAGTTTTACAAATTCTTTTTGACATTGTGATGACCAATTCCATATTACATCTTTTTTACACAAATTTCGCAAATTAGTTGTTAGATCTGATATATTCGGTATAAAACGAGATACATAAGTTACCATGCCGAGAAATCTACTTAGGTCCGCTTTACTTTCTGGAACCGGAATTTGTAAAATTGCTTCGATTCTATTTTTATCTATTCCTATGCCTCTCTCGTTAAGAACATGACCCATAAATTTTACTTCTTTTTCCCCTATTTTACATTTTTGAGGATTAAATTTTACTCCTACCTCCCGTGCTCTGTCTAAAACTTGCTTTAATTTAATATCATGTTCTCTTTGATCTTTTCCTGTTACCAATATGTCATCAATATAAATTTTTATGCCCTCAATGTTTTTAAATATTTCAGTGAATGTTGAATGAAAAATTTCCGGTGCACACGATAAGCCAAATGGAAGTCGTAAAAATTTATATCTTCCAAACGGAGAATTAAAAGTTGTCAGATTTGCACTTTCCTCATCTAGCCTAATTTGGTAAAAACCTTTATTTGCATCTAATATTGAAAAGATTTTAGCTTCTGATAATTCTGCAGTTAATTCCTCAAATGTCGCTAATTTAAAATGTTCCCTCTTGATCGCGTTATTTAAGTGTAGCGGATCTAAGCAGATTCTTACATTTTTATTTGGTTTATTTACTACAACAATAGGATTTACCCAATCAGTTGGCTTTGACACTTTTTGAATAATGTTCATTTCTTCCATTCTACTTAATTCATCTTTAACTTTTTTTTCTAACTTAAATGGTATTTTCCTACAAGGTGCTACATTCGGAACTGCATCCTCTTTCAGCACAATTTTACAAAGTTTAGTTTTTATATCACCTACACCGTCGAAAAGATCTGGGTAAGTCGAAAAAATAGTGTCTATTTTAACCTCGCAAAGATTTCTTTGAATTAAATTTAACTCTTCTATTCCCTTCAAACCCAAAATTGGAATTGTTTTACTCAAATTAACAACTTGAAATTCTAGATCTTTAACTTGATTATTTGTTTGACATTTTAACATAATTTTTCCAGCAACAGGTATGACCGTGTTTGCAAATGTTTTTAACGTAACATTGCTTGGAGTTATTTCGCGTTCAATTTGCATTTCTTGTATTTTTGTTTTTGGCAAAACATTTACTTGTGCCCCTGTATCTAATTTAAATTTAATTTTTGTGTCGTGATCAACCAATTCTATATTTTGATACCAATCATCTTTGCTGTGATTAAAATTAAGCACTGATTTTTCTGTTTTAACTTCACCCATAAAGCATATATTATCATTATCCTCTGTTTTATCTACTACGTAAACCTTTTTATTTTTACACATTTTTGCATAATGATTGCTTTTTTTACAATTGTGACATACTTTACCAAAAGCTGAACATTTAGAAAATTCATGTTTGAATCCACACTTACTGCACACTCGCTGTGTTTGCGATGTTCCTCTTGATTGTTGTCCTTGTATCGTAGTTGCTCTGTTGGTTCCTGCGTGGTGCGATGATTTCGCTATCTTGAAGTCTCCTTTCTGCTTTCCTGCACTCTGGCTCGTAGCTTTCTGGATCACTTCCACAGATGAGGACTGCTTCTCCATCGTCTTCAGCTGCTCCTGCGTCTGCTCGGCTGCTCTGCCCGTTTCTATCGCTCTTGCTAACGTTAGGTTGACTTCAGCCAGTAATTTTCTTTTTAGATGCTGATCTCGAACACCCTGTACTATTTTATCTTTTATAAGTCGGTCTCTTGCATTTCCGAAGTCACAAAGTGCACTAATTTTCCTCAAATCTGTCACGAAGTTATCAAATGTTTCGTTCTCACCCTGTATACGGCAGTTGAATTTGTAGGTTTCGACACTGGTGTTTACTTGCGGCACAAAATAGTCATTTATTTTCGTTATCACTGTGTTATATTTCCTCTTTCTTCGTCCGTCATTTCCAACGTATTGTAAATTCGTATTGTTTCTTCTCCCAACACATGTAATAGAACTGCAATTTTTATTTTGTCTTCTTTCGTATCACCTCCAGATTCAATCATGTAAGTTTCAAAACTCTGTCGCCACAATTTCCATTCTTCAGATATATTTGAAGCACTTAGATTCAAATTCCGTGGTGGTTTTAAACTTTCCATTGTTCTGCCTTCATTGATGGACCACGTGGACGCCTTGATTTTTGTTTTTATTTATTTTTTTTTTGCACTTTCCGTACTTTAAAACGTTTAATACTTCTTTACTGACTGCGCCATGTTATAGGTGTTCATAGTAAATAATATTATGACGAAGCTGTCGAACGACGGTGAAACGTTAAGTGTATAGTGCGAGATTTAGTGTCCGTTTAAAAGAGTTTGTGATACAATTTTCATCGGACAAGAACCAACTTTAAATATAAATAATCATTGTTTATTTAAGATGTTTTCAGATACAGAAAATATGTTACCGTTCTGACCGCGAGTCGCACGGAGGATCATGGCAATTCCCCCTTGGTTAGAACACGCACATGCGCGTTTCCGTACCGCCGCGTTCAGTTACATTACACACGGGTTCTTACTATACTATAACATTTTATTGTTTATTGTGAATCAAATTTTTATTTTTATGAGATTACAATCATGCCATTTTAAGAATAGACGTATAAAATTAAAATTTTGAAATCTATGAATTACATACACAAACAAATATGTGAAATGTGTATTCATTATTTTATTTATTTAAATTGTAAACATGGGTAAATTAAACTCCATTAACAAGGTCACATATGGGAAAAGAAAAATCGGCGGTAAATATGTTTCTTTGTAAATACATAAATGTATCTACATATATTTTTTCGAAAATTGTTAAAAAAATGTCGATAATTAAGTACATGACAAACATCATGACGCGAAGTGACTGTTTTTTGTTTGCAGAATGTAAGTCTTTTTGTGCTGGCGTCACATTGTGCGTCACATCTTTTGGTGTCATCGAAACGCCAGTGTCGTTTATAACGTACTATAAGGTAAATGAAATAAATTAAATCTTAAACTTTAGTTCCGCAGGACTCGCGTTTCGTTTTTCTCAAAAATGACAGCGTTGAAGACAACGTAAAAATAAGAATTTTTAAATCAAATAAATCAATAAGAGGCGTTTAGTACTGTAAAAAAGCATTGTGTATCTTTTTATTTTCAATTACATACTTATTTTGAACAAGTTTTCAAATCACCTTAGATTTTTGAGGTTGGAGTATGCGAAACGAAAGTTTAAGATTCTATTGTGGCCGAACAAAAAATATGTCCCTTTTTGTTTTTAAACTATCGAAAGCCTAGTTATTATTAGAGAGTCCTACTGAGCGGAGCTAAAGTTTAAGATTTAATTTTGGCCGAATAAAAAATATGTCCCTTTTTGTTTCTACACTATCGAAAACCCTTTATTAATAGATTATATTCGTCTAAAAATGTTTGATTTAAAAATAAGACAACGCTGTCATTTTTGAGAAAAACGAAGCGAGAGTCCTACTGTACGCGGAGCTAAAGTTTAAGATTTAATTGTGGCCAAACAAAAAATATGTCCCTTTTTGTTTTTACACTATCGAAAGCCCGTTATTAATAGATTATATTCGTCTAAAAATATTTGATTTAAAAATAAGACAACGCTGTCATTTTTGAAAAAGTTGAACACGCCTAACGCAAAATTACTTGATAGGTCAATTTCGAATCAATTTCTAAAAATATTCATTTTAAGTTATTGAATATTACTTAATTAGTAGATTTTTATACTATATATAAATACTGAAACTGTTTTGGTATAGTTTTAGAATTTTTTTTATTGCTGAAAGTTTATTGCTAACTTCATTTGAACTTTTTTTGAACTCTATTTAAATGTACATTTTTATATTTTTACTATTTCGCTTCTAATACACATAAGTTGAGTCAAACACACATTTACAAAAAAAAAGACAAAAACGTAAGTGTCCCACTTCAAATTTTAAGGAGTCCATTTAATTTAATTTAAATTAATAATGAGAAAAAGGAGTTGATGCAAAAGTTAGTTACACAAAATAATGTTTTCGAAGTGAAATGCGTCTCAAAATTTTTTTTTTTTAGATTTAATCAACGAAGAATGCCAGGACGCGAAAGTTCACACAAAAAAGTTGTACGTCAGAATAGGCAAAACGATAATTCTATAAAAATGTAATTTTCCTAGTGATGTAATTTAGCCGGCTAAAAATACCTTTTTCTCCAACCGTGGAAAAAGCCGTACCTTTGACTATTATTTAGAGATAGTGAAGTTGATCTTTTCTTGACTAACAAGAAATGTACTTATTGCTAGACCTCAGTGAATGTATAAATAAATATTAAAATACCAAAAACGTACTGGAAAAAGTAATGCACAAACTTAAATATGTTTAAATTACCCGCCTTAATCCTATCTGAGATCATGCGCAATAACCACTAAAAAATCGGAACGCAAAATATATTCTCAGGCCGTGAAAATAGATCACATGATTGTCTATTTTGTTACCGTCCCCAGCTCTTAAGGTGGGGAGAATATATTCACGCCTTACAGAAATAATTCACTAAAAACATACAAATCGGGCGACTTCATAACTTAATTATGGTTACATATTTTTAAAAGCTGTTTTCACTGATTTGTTAACAAAACTTCAATCTACAAAGTGACCAATGCGTTTTTCAAAATTCGATCTGGAAGTATTTTTACTATCGCTGTAAAGTTTAACTACAATTTTTCAATGTTAATTCTTTTTTTCTTAATTACCAGATGATGATAGAGAAATTTCCTATGGTCACTTTGTAGTGCTAGTTGTCAGATATATAGGAAAGAAAAATGAATTAATTATATTCAGAAATAAAGTCTCTATGAGTTCGCCCGTTTTAATGGTTTTCGTATATGGAGTTATTTCATAAGATTGCTCTTAAATATGTCGCCTAATTTAAATATTCCTTTACTTTCGTTAAAAGTCGGGTGAAGTCATTTCTGCGCCTCCGAGTTTGACGGCTAGACCGTTGACGTCTATGTCTATCTTATTAGCCGTAATGCCACTGCAAACTAGGACGGTTTGTTTGAAAGCAACATCAACAGATCTTACGGCGGGAAGGAAAGGTTTACTGTTTACTCATCCCTAATACACATAATAATAATAATAATACACATTCATTAAATGGAGGTAAAAATCGAATATTAAAAAAAATATACTTGTTAATTGAAATAATAATAGATTATTCATTACGAAATAGAATTATTAATTTAATTAATTAATTGAAGAATTAATTTAATTAATATATTGAACTAATTCATTAAATACAAATACACACAATAAAACTAGTATGTACGCCTATGGGTTCTATTGCGTTACACGACATCCGCCGAAAATTATCGACTGCAATTTGAAAGTAGCCAATCACCAAGTTAGTCTTAGTAAACAGATCCCCTTTCACTCCTGTGAACTTGTTAGCTACATTTTAAAGCTGGCTTGCCTAGTCTACCTAGATTAGTCGTCGGAGGGCTAGACACTTGCTTTAAAAGTCGCTTTCCCGTTACCTACTTTATGCACGCAAATGAGCACAAAAGTGCAAAAAATCACGAAGCGCACGTTCCAGTAAGGCAGGTTGCCATATATCAATACAAGAACATCGTGCGTTTAAAACCCAATTGTGCTTGAAACGCAGAATTCAGAGCTAACGGGAAAACGCCTATAGTCTGGCTTAAATCTAAATTGTGAAGTTCCGCCTTCTATGGCGTCCTCGATTCTTCCAACAGAGGGCAGCATGTTGCAAATAATAATTCAACAGCTTAGTAGTTCTTGTTTTATTTAAATATAATAGCCTCCATTAAGTTGTGTTTGTTACGAATCTTTATAAAATTAGTTGTTGTTCTACCTGGGTGACGGAAATTGGGGGTTTATGGATTTATATACTTAGTTTATTCAGCCAACAAGCGATAACATTACAAAAACGTGCAAAACCACGTGTACTGACAAATGTATAAACAAACTATGTTATTATAACTAATCACATAAGCCATGGTGTCAATGAGCACATTCAGATTTACTTCTAACACTCCTTCTATCGGTATGTGCTCTAAGACAACTTAAATGTCTTAACAATCTAATTTAAACCTAATATTTCAGTGCAACGATTATGTTTACATTTAATTAGCGATTTTGTTAGACTATCAGCAGGCATAGAATTTGTTTGTAAATAACCCAGCGAAAACATGTACGTTTATTCAACGTTAATTTCACGTTGTTGCGGTGGAAATAACGTTATTCGTTGAAAAATGCAACGTTGTTTTTTGGTTGAATTAGCAACCATAATTATACCACGTTTGTATAACGATCAGTTTAATATGAACGTAATTATAACGTGAAATAAATATGTAATAATTTTGTCTTTTTACGACGTGATTTATACTATGAGTAAATGCGATGTATCTACCGTACGTTGATTACCATATCTTTTCAACGTTAATTCAACATCTACTATTCTACGTAATAAATGAGAAAAAAATTAACGAAACTAATACGTTAGATAAATCATAATTTACAACTAAATTTTTAACCCACGTTTTATAACGTTATTTTAACGTAATGCCAAAAATTCAGGAAGTCCATTTTTTTTATTATTTGATAAGAAGAAATAAGCATTCCATATGGTATCGTATTGTTGCGTGCAGCCAATAGATGGCGCTGCCAATGCGCTAAATTTTTAATTGTACATAATTACCTCACTGAAGTTTTTCCCAATAGGTGGATAGGAAGAAGAGGACCGATGACCGATTGAGTGGTCAACAAGATCTCCAGATCTCACCCCTTTAGACTTTTTTATGGTGGTATTTAAAAAGTAAAGTTTATGTGACTAAACCAAACGACATAGCAGAACTTCAGAACTTCAAATTCTGCATGAAATTAGGAGAGTAACGCCGGAAATGTTACAAACTGTTAGGGATGGAATTTATAATCGATTAGAGTATTGTCAAGTGAGAGGTGGCGAGCATTTTGAACATCTGATGCGTTAAAATCGTTCTAGTCAAAAATTTATTTTTTATTCTTTCGCCTTTTACTGTTTAAGAAAAATTTAAAAATAAAAACGTAGCTGTATTCCCAATTGAACAAGTTTTAAGAAAAAAAATTACTCAACATACCCTTCCATTAAAAAAAATAGATAGGGGTTGTTTCATCCCTCCAAATAATTGAAAAGTTAAAGAAATCCATTTATAATATGTGCCATAAAAATAAAAATTGACCTGTTCCAAGAATTTTGCTACAAATAGCAATTTTCTAAGTTACAGAATTTATTCCAGTTAAACTTTCCACTCTGTATAATTGTTAACTGGGTCACTTTGCTGAACTACGGATAATGGATTAATTGCGCGGGACAGTCGATTGGGGACCGAGCTGGAAGGTGGCCCAATAGCGAAGGGTGCTCAATAAAGCCTAAAAATGGTGCGGTGGTTTTTCTGAAGAGGACCTTCCTTTTTAGAGCCGAGAACCGGGACAAAGTAAGCAAGTCTTTGTTATTCCGGTAAACTACCCACAAGTGCCTTTAGCCCATACCTGGACGGAACCGTCTACCGAGAGCTACGTTTGCCCCAACAGTTGAATTTATTGCAAGCGCGAAGAGAGCGTGACAATATTGCGGTGTTTATGAGCAGCATATAATTTTTTTTAAATTTTCATAAAGAAATTATTTTGTAAATAATAAAGTAAATTGAGAGGACTGTATTAAATGTTTTGTCGAATATTTTAAGTTAGTGTAAATATTTTTAGAAATAGGCGATTTAGAATTACATGTTTATTATAAATCAATTATTTAGAATTTTTGAAATGTATATATAAAGAAAATAAGCTTAGGATTGTAATAATTAGAAAAATTGATTTAATGATGCTCTGATAATATGGAAGGAAACTGTAGGTAGTAAGCAGTTCGGAAATTGAACGAGTGAGGGCGGCGCGTAGCTATTGTAAGTTAAAGTCCCCGGTTCGGCTTTATTTCCGCAAGCCTCCGTCCGCTTTACGAATCAGTTACGGAAGCGATACGGAACTGGGGTCTCCAAGTGGCTTAGCGTTCTACATTGCCGCGACATTTTTTCGTTGTTTCAACGTAACCATAACACACGAATTCAACGTTTGTTACATGTTATTCTACAACGTTTTTTATACGTATGTGTGCACTGGGATTTAACGTTGATATACCGTGGACAAAGTTTAAAAGAACTTGATTCGAGCGTTGCTAAAACGTATCAATAACACACGAATTCAACGTTGATTAATTGTTATTCTACAACGTTTTTTACACGTGGACAGAGACGTTTAAAAGAAATTGATTGCCGCGACATTTTTTCGTTGTTTCAACATAACAATAACATATGAATTCAACGTTTGATTACGTGTTATTCTACAACGTTTTTTACACGTACGTGTTTTCGCTGGGAATGAATTACAATATCTTTACTTTCTACTAATTCGCGAGAAAAATTGAAGCTGATATCTATATGTTTGCTGCGTTTATAAAATACAGCGTTCTTTGACAAATCTATTGCGCTTTGATTATCACAAAATACACTAATTGGAGACTTTACATAATCTGCAAAACCCATGTGAGTCAAAAGTCGTCGAACATAAATAATTTCACGTGATCCTTCAGAAAGCCCTATGTACTCGGCTTCCATAGTTGACAATGTTACCGACGCTTGCTTCTTCGACTTCCAACTGATAAGACTAGACTAAAACATTGCCTGAACATGATTTGCGATCATCAATATCTCCGGCCCAATCCGAGTCACTGTATATTTTGAGATTTTCATCGTTTTTGACATAAGTAATACCTTAATGAAACGTTGCTTTTTGATATCTTAACACGCGTTTCGCAATTGTCCAATTGTACTTTAGATGATATCGGCAGAGATTCAATTCTTTCCATGAACTTCACATCACGAGCTTTAATTACAGTCTTTGTTCCTTGTTTCCAAAGTCGATAAGCTTTTGTTTCATTCGAGTAGCCCACTAATACATATTCGTCTCCCTTTGGTTGGAACTTTCCTCTTCTTTCATCCTTGTTCAGTACTATTGCTTTACTATTTACCTATGGTCTTAAGAAATCCTACATACGGTTTTCGTTGTGACCATGCACATTCGTTGTGGCATACTACTTTGTTACACATCAGTTTCTCAGATACGTGGCAGTATTTACCATTTCGGCCCATAGTGAATCAGGGAGGTTACCTTGAAGTAACATACACCTGGCCATCTTTACCAAAGTACGATTGGCTCGCTCCGCTACTCCATTTTACTGCGGTGTGTACTCAACCGTCAGCTGTCGCGTGATTCCTTCTTCCTTGAGGAAATTCTCGAATTCCTTGGACATATACTCCTACTCGTTGTCTGTGCGAAGCTTTTTGATTTGCTGACCAGTCTGTTTTTCTACTTTTCGTTTGTAGACCTTAAATGCTTGGAGAACATCAGATCGTTTTCTGAGTATAATTGTTTCTGTGTATCTCGAACAGTCGTCGATGAAAGTTACAAAATATTTAGATCCACCAACAGATTCTGTGGTCATTGGTCCACAAATGTCTGAATGTATCAACCCTAATGTTTCTTAATCACGATTGACAGATCGTTTAAATGGTTGAACATTAATTTTGCATTTAGCGCATACTTCACAACTTATTCCAGCCATTTTGGATGTAAAATTCATACCACAAACCATTTCTTCATTTTTCATTTTCTTTTAGTCATTGATGTTGAGATGTCCATATCTCTGATGCCATTTGCGCAAATCTTCATTGCTGTTCTCGTTCGCCTGGGCTGCGTGTTGTTCATTTTCGTCGATAACGTACAACTGATCATGTTTCGTTGCTGTGAGGACAACTGAACCGTCTTTTCGATTAATTGTCGCCTGATTTTTTTGAAATTTAATGGTATAACCATTTTCAGTTGCTTTTGACACAAATAAAAGGTTATTACGCAGATCTGGCAAACATAATACGTCTTTCAATTTTGCTGAATTTGTTACACGTTGCTTTAATGTAACATTTAAATTCACGTCGCCAACGCCGATTGACTCTACAAAATGTTCTGCGGCCGTAAACACTTTCGATTGTTCGTTTTTGTTTATGGTTGCAAAATTTCTTAGATCATTGCACATACGTCTAGTCGCGCCACTATCAAGACACCAAATTTTTGATTTTTTTACAAGTTCAGCGTTACACGCAATTACAGTTATTGCATCGTTCGCATTGTACGAATCACTTCGTTTTGAGTTTGACCTACAATAGCGACTTATATGTCCGATTTTTCCACATTTGTAGCACTTCAAACTAGTTTTTCGCGTATTCGTTTTCGAATTATTTTCTTTCGAATTTACATGCGACTGTTTTGATTTTTCAAACCGAACGTTTGTCATTAACGCATCACTTTTACAGTTATCGCTTGTTTTCGCGGTGCGATCATTTTGTCTTGCTTCCTCTTCTATAAGCTTTAATTTAAAATTTTCGAGTGTCGGTATTTCATCACGAGACTCTATAGCCACACCAAAGTTTTGAATTCCGCTGGCAAGGAGCCTAATAACATTATCAAGGCCGAGAAATAGTTCGGCGCGAGGCAACACTCACCCATGTAACGCACCAAATATAGAATATGTCTAAAACACGTTTTGAATTTAGTCTAAATGTAGAATATTATAGACTAGTATTTACACATATGAGTGACAGTCTAACTAACGTCTCTTTTTGGGATAAATATAACGTTTACACAAAATGTATACTTATAGGGTATGCGCAACGTTTATACATGGTTTATACTAGACGTATATTTTGGAATTATAAAATTATTATAATTATATATTTATATTATTACAACTTATTCTAAAGGAACAGCGAAATGTTGACATTTAATTCAACTTTACCAAGTGTCTGTTCGTTTGTAGTAATTATATATTTTGTGATGATTTGTAATACGCGCGTCTAGTCGTCGGTGTGTACAAAAATCCTGCGCATGCGCACTACACAAGTTTCTCGTTTGATTTAAAGTGGCCGTTTAATTTTTAACCGGGTCAGCGGGTGTATCGTATTGGATTGTTATTTGAATTTAAAAACATTTAAAGGGTGTAGGAGCTGATGAAATGACATTTCAGACTATAAAAAAAATCTCTGGTATCTACTAATATATGTATAATCACAGTTATAATTTTGTGTTGACGTTTTAAACTACTTGAATTCGGTAAGTAAAAATTTCAATATGGTTAATGTTTATGTAGGTTTCCTTTAAATATCCTGTAGATGCATAAATCATTAGATCACGATTACGATCTTGAAATAGTGTGAATACACATTATTTTTGAGATACGTAACCTTGAAATTTTACACGAACAAGTATAAATTAAATTTTAATTTTTAAAAATCTCTTTGTAGCAAGTTCTACATAACAAGAAAAGCTTTATGCATATATACTAAACTGTAAAGTGCAGTGAACCTCAGCATAATTTCTGAAATTAAAATAAACGCAGACACCCATACTAAACAGAAAAATTAGCATAAGGCCCCTGCGCAAGGATAAGAAAAGATTAGCATTTTAAATATCATACTACAATGTATAAAGACGGGCTTAAGCGCTCGTGCTCTGTTGTCCGGTCTTGTTCACTCCGCGACCCCGCATAAGTGTCTTATGCTGCCTACCTGAGGACAAGCGTCTTGTTCACTCCGCCGCCCAGAATGAGCGTCTTATGCTACCTACCTGAGGACAAGCGTCTTGGTCACTCGCCTCCCAGCATGAGCGTCTTATGCTACCTACCTGAGGACAAGTGTCATGTTCACACCGCCACCCCGCACAAGTGTCTTGTGCTACCAGCTCAGAACATGCGTCTTGTTCACTCCGCTCCCCGCACAAGTGTCTTGTATTACCAGCCCAGATCAAGCGTCTTGTTCACTCCGCACCATCGAAAAACGCATGTCCGGAGTCGCTTCACCGTATACTAATGTAGTCGATACGTATTACCTGCCAGATAATCCCACCGGACGACTGGGTAAGATGGGCCCTGGAACTACAACAATTTGATTTTGACGTCCAGTATCGACGAGGTACCCTAAACAAAGTGCCTGATGCACTTTCGCGTCAACCCCTTCATAACCACTCCGATAAAGATATCTGTATCTTTCAGCGCCAACCAAAATGCTCATGGTACACGAAAATTTATAGACAAGTAAAAACGAATCCAGGTACATCGCCAGACTACTGAATCCGCAACAATAAATTATATCGACATATCACGAGTGCACCCAGTTATAGCGACGGGGACGAATGGAAACTGTGTGTGCCTGCTAGTGAACGTCAGGAATTACTCCGCCAATATCATGACGAGCCTACTGCAGGTCACCTCGGGATCGCCAAAACTATCGTCCGTCTCGCACAAGATTTCTATTGGCCCGGAATGTTCAAGGAAACGGCGACTTATGTGAGAAAGTGTAACACCTGTAACAGATATAAAGTATCCCAACAAAAAACCGGAGATTTTCTCCACCCAAACGCTTCCAACGACCCATTGCATACCGTTTCAATAGACCTAATTGGACCACTTCCACGATCCAGTAAGATGTTTTTACGAAATGTATTGAACTCAAGCCACTCCGCAAGGCTACCGGGGGAGCTGTACCTAAAGCAGTAAGAGAAGACGTTGTTTTAAGACATGGTTGACCATATTCTGTTATTTCTGACAACGGAAAGCAATGTGTCAGTCTACAATTTAATCGGATGTTAGAATATTACGGAATTAATCACCGGCGTACCCCTCCGTGTACCCCGCAATGCAACCCCAGTCGAAAGAGTTAACGTGTAATCAAAACCAACGGGGATGGCATGAACGTATTTACGAAATAAGATTTGCATACAACACCGCTCGGCATGAAGCCATTGGTTACAGCCCAGCATACCTGAACGGTGGTCGCGAATTACAAATGCCCCCTCAAAATTACCGTAACCGAGTTACCGACAAACCCGTAGCGAAGACATCGCGATCTGGCCGCCGCATGCGAACTGGTTCGGATCAATTCAGGTAAAGCATACCAGCGGCAAGAAACCTACTACAATCTCCGTCGCCGGAATTGAAAGCCAATGATAGGCGACACAGTTTGGAAAAAAGAACACATTATTTCCAATAAAAGCGCACAAATCAACGCTAACCTGGCTGCAAAGCTTACCGTTCCTTACACACTAGCGAAAATAACCTCACCCGTAATTTTCGACTCGAAAGACAAGAATGATCGTTGGACTCGTTACGTGCACATTCAACACCTCAAACCATCTCCTTCCTAGCAATAGCGCGCAAGCGTTACCCCACCCCAACCTATCGAAATTTTGTACACATGCGCTGATTTCCCCCCGTTTCTCAAATTCTGCCTATATAAGGGAGAGAAGCATCTTACAAGGGTTAGTTCCAGGCCAGAAAGTTTAAAATGAAAAGCCAGACCGAGCTGAGTGTTTTTATCTGGAGGCTTGTGGAAAAAAGCCAACGCGTCCGATGCCAGTGCCAACTTCCCGAGATGCCCCAAAAGGCCGGCAAGTAATTTCTCTACAAAACCCTCCCGAAGCTGCTCCGGCGAAGACCCGATGCCCACAAAAAAGGACGCGGATGGTGAATGAGGCGAGGAAAGCGGTTAGGATTAGTTTTAAGTTTTAACGCGCAGCGCAGATTTATTTTAGAAGAGGTTCGAACGAGTAGGGATACCACCTCCATCCTCCGACTGTATATAAAGGAGCGTTAGCGCTGTCTTGCCCAGTTCGTGTTCAGCTCGGTTTCGTGCGATACGCCTGATCCCAGAATGCCATGAATTCAACTAGTGCCGCTTTTAAACGGGCTTAAGCGCTCGTGCTCTGTTGTCCGGTCTTGTTCACTCCGCGACTCCGCATAAGTGTCTTATGCTGCCTACCTGTCCTCAGACAAGCGTCTTGGTCACTCGCCTCCCAGCATGAGCGTCTTATGCTACCTACCTGAGGACAAGTGTCATGTTCACACCGCCACCCCGCACAAGTGTCTTGTGCTACCAGCTCAGAACATGCGTCTTGTTCACTCCGCTCCCCGCACAAGTGTCTTGTATTACCAGCCCAGATCAAGCGTCTTGTTCACTCCGCACCCCGCACCATCGAAAAACGCATGTCCGGAGTCGCTTCACCGTATACTAATGTAGTCGATACGTATTACCTGCCAGATAATCCCACCGGACGACTGGGCAAGATGGGCCCTGGAACTACAACAATTTGATTTTGACGTCCAGTATCGACGAGGTACCCTAAACAAAGTGCCTGATGCACTTTCGCGTCAACCCCTTCATAACCACTCCGATAAAGATATCTGTATCTTTCAGCGCCTACCAAAATGCTCATGGTACACGAAAATTTATAGACAAGTAAAAACGAATCCAGGTACATCGCCAGACTACTGAATCCGCAACAATAAATTATATCGACATATCACGAGTGCACCCAGTTATAACGACGGGGACGAATGGAAACTGTGTGTGCCTGCTAGTGAACGTCAGGAATTACTCCGCCAATATCATGACGAGCCTACTGCAGGTCACCTCGGGATCGCCAAAACTATCGTCCGTCTCGCACAAGATTTCTATTGGCCCGGAATGTTCAAGGAAGCGGCGACTTATGTGAGAAAGTGTAACACCTGTAACAGATATAAAGTATCCCAACAAAGAACCGGAGGTTTTCTCCACCCAAACGCTTCCAACGACCCATGGCATACCGTTTCAATAGACCTAATTGGACCACTTCCACGATCCAGTAAGATGTTTTTACGAAATGTATTGAACTCAAGCCACTCCGCAAGGCTACCGGGGGAGCTGTACCTAAAGCAGTAAGAGAAGACGTTGTTTTAAGACATGGTTGACCATATTCTGTTATTTCTGACAACGGAAAGCAATTTGTCAGTCTACAATTTAATCGGATGTTAGAATATTACGGAATTAATCACCGGCGTACCCCTCCGTGTACCCCGCAATGCAACCCTGTCGAAAGAGTTAACGTGTAATCAAAACCAACGGGGATGGCATGCACGTATTTACGAAATAAGATTTGCATACAACACCGCTCGGCATGAAGCCATTGGTTACAGCCCAGCATACCTGAACGGTGGTCGCGAATTACAAATGCCCCCTCAAAATTACCGTGACCGAGTTACCGACAAACCCGTAGCGAAGACATCGCGATCTGGCCGCCGCATGCGAACTGGTTCGGATCAATTCAGGTAAAGCATTCCAGCGGCAAGAAACCTACTACAATCTCCGTCGCCGGAATTGAAAGCCAATGATAGGCGACACAGTTTGGAAAAAGGAACACATTATTTCCAATAAAAGCGCACAAATCAACGCTAACCTGGCTGCAAAGCTTCCCGTTCCTTACACACTAGCGAAAATAACCTCACCCGTAATTTTCGACTCGAAAGACAAGAATGATCGTTGGACTCGTTACGTGCACATTCAACACCTCAAACCATCTCCTTCCTAGCAATAGCGCGCAAGCGTTACCCCACCCCAACCTATCGAAATTGCATGAAATCACATGCGCTGATTTCCCCCCGTTTCTCAAATTCTGCCTGCAAAGCTTACCGTTCCTTACACACTAGCGAAAATAACCTCACCCGTAATTTTCGACTCGAAAGACAAGAATGATCGTTGGACTCGTTACGTGCACATTCAACACCTCAAACCATCTCCTTCCTAGCAATAGCGCGCAAGCGTTACCCCACCCCAACCTATCGAAATTTTGTACACATGCGCTGATTTCCCCCCGTTTCTCAAATTCTGCCTATATAAGGGAGAGAAGCATCTTACAAGGGTTAGTTCCAGGCCAGAAAGTTTAAAATGAAAAGCCAGACCGAGCTGAGTGTTTTTATCTGGAGGCTCGTGGAAAAAAGCCAACGCGTCCGATGCCAGTGCCAACTTCCCGAGATGCCCCAAAAGGCCGGCAAGTAATTTCTCTACAAAACCCTCCCGAAGCTGCTCCGACGAAGACCCGATGCCCACAAAAAAGGACGCGGATGGTGAATGAGGCGAGGAAAGCGGTTAGGATTAGTTTTAAGTTTTAACGCGCAGCGCAGATTTATTTTAGAAGAGATTCGAACGAGTAGGGATACCACCTCCATCCTCCGACTGTATATAAAGGAGCGTTAGCGCTGTCTTGCCCAGTTCGTGTTCAGCTCGGTTTCGTACGATACGCCTGATCCCAGAGTGCCATGAATTCAACTAGTGCCGTATTCTCCGCCGCTTTTAAACGGGCTTAAGCGCGCGTGCTCTGTTGTCCGGTCTTGTTCACTCCGCGACCCCGCATAAGTGTCTTATGCTGCCTACCTGAGGACAAGCGTCTTGTTCACTCCGCCGCCCAGAATGAGCGTCTTATGCTACCTACCTGAGGACAAGCGTCTTGGTCACTCGCCTCCCAGCATGAGCGTCTTATGCTACCTACCTGAGGACAAGTGTCATGTTCACACCGCCACCCCGCACAAGTGTCTTGTGCTACCAGCTCAGAACATGCGTCTTGTTCACTCCGCTCCCCGCACAAGTGTCTTGTATTACCAGCCCAGATCAAGCGTCTTGTTCACTCCGCACCATCGAAAAACGCATGTCCGGAGTCGCTTCACCGTATACTAATGTAGTCGATACGTATTACCTGCCAGATAATCCCACCGGACGACTGGGCAAGATGGGCCCTGGAACTACAACAATTTTATTTTGACGTCCAGTATCGACGAGGTACCCTAAACAAAGTGCCTGATGCACTTTCGCGTCAACCCCTTCGTAACCACTCCGATAAAGATATCTGTATCTTTCAGCGCCAACCAAAATGCTCATGGTACACGAAAATTTATAGACAAGTAAAAACGAATCCAGGTACATCGCCAGACTACTGAATCCGCAACAATAAATTATATCGACATATCACGAGTGCACCTAGTTACAACGACGTTGTACCAGGGGACGAATGGAAACTGTGTGTGCCTGCTAGTGAACGTCAGGAATTACTCCGCCAATATCATGACGAGCCTACTGCAGGTCACCTCGGGATCGCCAAAACTATCGTCCGTCTCGCACAAGATTTCTATTTAGATCCACCAACAGATTCTGTGGTCATTGGTCCACAAATGTCTGAATGTATCAACCCTAATGTTTCTTAATCACGATTGACAGATCGTTTAAATGGTTGAACATTAATTTTGCATTTAGCGCATACTTCACAACTTATTCCAGCCATTTTGGATGTAAAATTCATACCACAAACCATTTCTTCATTTTTCATTTTCTTTTAGTCATTGATGTTGAGATGTCCATATCTCTGATGCCATTTGCGCAAATCTTCATTGCTGTTCTCGTTCGCCTGGGCTGCGTGTTGTTCATTTTCGTCGATAACGTACAACTGATCATGTTTCGTTGCTGTGAGGACAACTGAACCGTCTTTTCGATTAATTGTCGCCTGATTTTTTTGAAATTTAATGGTATAACCATTTTCAGTTGCTTTTGACACAAATAAAAGGTTATTACGCAGATCTGGCAAACATAATACGTCTTTCAATTTTGCTGAATTTGTTACACGTTGCTTTAATGTAACATTTAAATTCACGTCGCCAACGCCGATTGACTCTACAAAATGTTCTGCGGCCGTAAACACTTTCGATTGTTCGTTTTTGTTTATGGTTGCAAAATTTCTTAGATCATTGCACATACGTCTAGTCGCGCCACTATCAAGACACCAAATTTTTGATTTTTTTACAAGTTCAGCGTTACACGCAATTACAGTTATTGCATCGTTCGCATTGTACGAATCACTTCGTTTTGAGTTTGACCTACAATAGCGACTTATATGTCCGATTTTTCCACATTTGTAGCACTTCAAACTAGTTTTAATTTAAAATTTTCGAGTGTCGGTATTTCATCACGAGACTCTATAGCCACACCAAAGTTTTGAATTCCGCTGGCAAGGAGCCTAATAACATTATCAAGGCCGAGAAATAGTTCGGCGCGAGGCAACACTCACCCATGTAACGCACCAAATATAGAATATGTCTAAAACACGTTTTGAATTTAGTCTAAATGTAGAATATTATAGACTAGTATTTACACATATGAGTGACAGTCTAACTAACGTCTCTTTTTGGGATAAATATAACGTTTACACAAAATGTATACTTATAGGGTATGCGCAACGTTTATACATGGTTTATACTAGACGTATATTTTGGAATTATAAAATTATTATAATTATATATTTATATTATTACAACTTATTCTAAAGGAACAGCGAAATGTTGACATTTAATTCAACTTTACCAAGTGTCTGTTCGTTTGTAGTAATTATATATTTTGTGATGATTTGTAATACGCGCGTCTAGTCGTCGGTGTGTACAAAAATCCTGCGCATGCGCACTACACAAGTTTCTCGTTTGATTTAAAGTGGCCGTTTAATTTTTAACCGGGTCAGCGGGTGTATCGTATTGGATTGTTATTTGAATTTAAAAACATTTAAAGGGTGTAGGAGGTGATGAAATGACATTTCAGACTATAAAAAAAATCTCTGGTATCTACTAATATATGTATAATCACAGTTATAATTTTGTGTTGACGTTTTAAACTACTTGAATTCGGTAAGTAAAAATTTCAATATGGTTAATGTTTATGTAGGTTTCCTTTAAATATCCTGTAGATGCATAAATCATTAGATCACGATTACGATCTTGAAATAGTGTGAATACACATTATTTTTGAGATACGTAACCTTGAAATTTTACACGAACAAGTATAAATTAAATTTTAATTTTTAAAAATCTCTTTGTAGCAAGTTCTACATAACAAGAAAAGCTTTATGCATATATACTAAACTGTAAAGTGCAGTGAACCTCAGCATAATTTCTGAAATTAAAAAAAACGCAGACAGCCATACTAAACAGAAAAATTAGCATAAGGCCCCTGCGCAAGGATAAAAAAAGATTAGCATTTTAAATATCATACTACAATGTATAAAGACATTAGACTTGACAAAGCAGTCAAATTTTTTCAGTATAATTCTCTTTTACATTAACGGCGCGCGGCCAAATTACGTACAAAAACGTTAATGTAAAAGTGAATGAAAATGAAAAAAAATCGACTACTGTGTCTTTTTTCATAGAGGTTTTTAAAAATTAAAATGCCATAATTTATAGGTAGGTACTTGTTCGTGTGAATTTCTAGGTCACGTATCTCAAAAATTATGCATTTGCACACTATTTCAAGATCATAATTGTGATCTACAGGATGTTTAAAGGAAATCTATACAAAAATTTTGTGAAAAATTGAGAAGTAGTTAAAGTAAAAATTGCAAATTGTTTATTGCCCATTTCAGGAATGGACACAAAATGCCTTACATGTGGAACTATATTCAGCAGCCTCCCAAATTTAAGGCGACACCTTCGCAAGTTTCATGGAAAAGATTTGGCTCCTAACATATATAAAAATTCAATAAATTATAAATTTTCGTGTGAACTGTGTGGGAAAAATTTTAATGATGAAGTAAATTACAAGAAACACATTAAAACTCACTCTGCAGATCCTAATCCAATTATTATAGGCAAAAAATGCCCACTTTCTGGTTTAGAGTCTTCAAAGAATAATATATTAAACCACTTCAAAGATAGACATGACATTTCAGTACAAAATGAAAAGCTGGAGTTTTCATCAGAAGATGAATTTAATACTTGGAAGCTAAAAATAGAAAGTGAAACTACAGCACATTTTATTAATAAAGGTAATACAGTCACAAAGAAAGCCATTATAACTTATTTTATCTGCAGTTGAAATGGTAAATATAAGTCATGCACATCTGAAACTACACGAAAACGACATATAAAAACCCAGGGTACAATTAAAATAAATGCTTATTGTCCAGCTGCCATCAAGTTAATAAAAAATATTCAGAACAACATGTGCTCAGTAGAATTTATTTCAACCCATGTAGGGCATCTGATGGAAATGCAGCATTTAAGATTAAAAAAACAAGACAGAGAAATGTTGGCTCAAAAAATTGCAAGTAAGATTCCTTTTGATGAGATATTGAATGAGGTGAGTGATGAAATAACTGATAATAATTTCGAAAGAATCCACCTTCTGACTCGGAAAGATTTACATAACATAGAACAGTTATTTAATTTAAGTTCATCATCAGTTAGACATAGCAATGACGCTGTAAGTGTTGATGCTTGGGTAACGGAAATGAAAGAAGAGAAAAATTGTATACTTTTTTATAAACCCCAAGGAGTTGTTTTGGAAGAAGCACCAGCACTGAAAGAAGAAGATTTTGTTTTAATTATTATGACACCTGCTCAAAAAGAGTTACTTTTAAAATATGGCTCAGAAGTTTTGTGTATTGATGGAACTCATGGCATGAACAATTATGACTTTGAGTTAACTACGCTATTAATAATTGACGACTTAAGGGAAGGATTTCCATGTAGTTTCCTAATAACAAACCGATCTGACAAGGACATTTTCTGTTTATTCTTCTCAAAAATTAAAAATGTAACATCAGTAATAACACCAAATATTTTCATGTCAGATTTAGCAAATGCCTATTATAATGCTTGGGTGGACACAATGGGAATGCCAAATAAAAGGTACTATATTCATAATATCAATATCAATAATAATTCAAAATAAACTGTTTAGGTTATTCTGCACATGGCATGTAGACCGAGCCTGGCGAATGAACCTTAACAAAATTAAGTCAAGAGAAAAACAGGTAATATGCGGTTAGTTATTAGTTGAATTGATTTATTTAAATTATATTTTAGATTGAGACATATAAAAAAGTGAGGACGTTACTAGAAGAAAGAGATATCTGTGCTTTTGAAAAAATGTTGTATAATTTTCTGCATATTGAAGACCCTGAAGTTATTGACTTTAGAAAATATTTCCAACATACGTACTCTCATACATCAGAGAACTGGGCTTATGCCTATCGACTACATGCTGGCGTAAATACTAACATGCATCTTGAAAGTTTACACAGAACTATGAAGTACATATATTTAAAAGGAAGAAGGGTAAAAAGATTAGACAAAGCTATACATGCAATTATGAAACTAGTTCGAGACAAATTGTTTGATAGGCTAATTTCAAAACATAAAGGAAAAATTTCTTCAAAAGTCAAAGAAATCAGACAACGACATAAGAATATGGAAAGTTTGGATAAAAGTTTAATTTCTCAGACTGAAAATGGGTGGGAAGTGACTTCTAAAAATTTTCATGAGATATATGTAGTAGAAGAAAAACCCATTTGTTACGAACTTCATGAATGACACCGTATAACTTATATTAACTTCTTATTAGACTATGAAAATTTATTATTTTGTTTATGTTTTAATATTTATACATTACGTATACAACTGAGTTTACTATTTTTGAAAATGTGTTCCTAGTTTTCATGGTTTATAATTACCATATGGATTATGTATATGTATGTAAGACGAATAATTAAAGTAAAATAAATCATTTATTTTAAATTTTCTGAATTAATAAATTACCTCTGTTAATAAAATGTGTATTTGTTTTCATATACTTAATTAGTTTTCAGTTATAAAAAAAGTCCCTTGATGAAAATTCTAATTTTCCATGCTAAAATGAAATGTTAGTATTACTAAAATATTTATATTATAATATTTACTCGTAGCATTTTTTTAAATTACGCAGGATCGAATTCACAAACGTTGATTAAGTTTAACGAATGATTAACTCCGTCGATACATTTGTTAAAACCATAACAATAATTATTTCTAATCATTCGTTAAACTTAATCAACGTTTGTGAATTCGATCCGTAGTCCGACAAACAACGCGCGAGGGTGCGAATCAAGGTTAGTGCGCATGAAATGCAGTGCGCATGCGCAGGATTTTTGTACACACCGACGACTAGACGCGCGTATTTGTAATGGGCAAGAAAGTTCCTGCGGTTTTGACTTATAAACGACAACTTTAGTGAGCAACAGTTTAGGTCGCGACATCTTGCGGCGAAATTTATAAGATACTCATATTTTAAGCTCTCATCTTATGTAGTGATGCAATGTTAGTAGTTTTATAGAAAATTTACTATGTAACAAGGGTCACAAGACCAATTTGGATAAATATTTGTTAATAAATGTTACATCTAAACATTCATTATACTTTTTTAGATTACATTATAAATTTTAATGAGAAAAATGTATGTTATGGCCCTACGCCTACATGATAAAATGGAATTTAATAATTTGTTAAACGTGTTTTGCAAGTCGCGACATTTTATTACAATTTAATGAAAACGTATAGTTAACGTATCACTTATATCCTAGGGTAACTAGTACCAATAAAATATGAATATTTTTGGCATTCTATTCTATACACCATTACCAAAAATATCCCTGTCTGTCGTATATAAACCGTCTAATGAACGAAATAGTGTTGCTTGGGCATTTTATAGAGCGCAAACTAATTCGTAATAAATACCTACATATTCCGCAGCGTGTTCTGTCCTCCGCTAGCTTATCATAGTGTAAGGGCAGATCGCCTTTGCAGATCGTATTTGCTATCTATTGAGTGAATTACGTGCTTGATTTGCATTTGGTCGACTATAATACCGCGCCGATTCGGCTGGCTATAAAACAACGGCCAGTGCCATCGATATTATTTCTGTTAAGTACTGAGTAAACGAGTGACTCGACGATTTTATTTTAAGAAATAATTTCCAGAAAAATGAATATATACATATATATATATGAAAATATACCTTAAAATCTTAAATTTGATCTGAAAATGTTATATGAACAAACGTACTCAATAGGACTAATCTGCCGAAAACCGGGTACTCCGAATTACACCGCCCGAGCGAGCCGCTCATTAATTAAATTAAACCAGTGAAAACTGGATATGCCGATAGAATCCTCGTCTTTGAACATTGTCGATAACAATTCATCGGGTATTTCGATATCTGCTTCTTCCAATTGTTCCGCTTTTTGTGTAAAGTCATACATACTGCGACATTGTGACATTTGACTTCTTTTCTAGTCTCAACAATTGCTTGTACAATACCGCCTTTCTTACTGGACCACGAGATTCAAACACTGTCTTCAGTATATCCCATGCTTCTTTTGATGTCGTAGTTTTCTTCACGTGGTTTAATTGGCTATGCGTAATACTTAAATTAATCAATGCCAATACTTTTGAGTCCTTTTTTATCCATTGTGCAGCGTCGTCCTGTGGTTTCACCTGTGTGCCATCAATATATTGCTATAAATCGTCGAGCACGAGCATACTTTTCATTTGCACTTTCCACATTTCGTAATTGTCTTCCGTTAATTTTTCAATGTTCGTGAAACCGGTTGCGGTAGCCATTTTTTAAGCAAGTGTCACGTGTGACTTTTCTTTTAATAACCGAATAAACTCACTCGCGCAGTAAATACTCAGATCCGAAAAACTGCAATCACTTCTGGGCCCATAACCTGACGGAAATTGGAGGTTTATGGATTTATATACATAGTTTATTCAGCCAACAAGCGATAACATTACAAAAACGTGCAAACCACGTGTACTGACAAATGTATAAACAAACTATGTTATTATAACTAATCACAATCACATAAGCCATGGTGTCAATGAGCATATTCAGATTTACTTCTAACACTGGGAAAGTTAATTTTAAGTTAAAAGTCTACGGTCCAGTTTACAGAAACTTTAATTGCAATTATTTTAATGAAGTCGTTAATTTGATATTTCACAATGTAATTCTTATGTTTAAAGTTGGTTCTTGTCCGATGAAATTTGTATCACAAAATCTTTTAACCGGACACTAGATCGCGCACAATACATTTAACGTTTCACCGTCGTTCGACAGTTTCGTCAGAAGTGAAAAATATAAACAAGTTGTCAAAATAAACAAGGTTGTCAACGGAAACTGAAAAGGTAAATTGATTTTTTTTTTAACATAATAAATATTTTATTTTAATGAATGTTAAAAATTTACACATCTATATTCTATTTAAAGAATCGAGAAAACTAGAAAATGTATCGTTTAAACTTGCAAAATCTGTACGTTTGTTAATAGAATTCGACGACATTTTTATTTTACATATTTCTATAAAACGCCTTTTAAAAATATTAGACTCGTAATATAAATATAAAATTCTTATGGCAACTTTATCGTAATTAGTTTAATTCGCAATTAAATATTTGATTTGCTTTCTGTAAACCCACCCTACGTATATTAATAATAAAAATTATAAAAATCATTATTAAATATTAAAAATAACTTTCCGATGTTCCTTATTTAAGAACAATAAGAAAATATTGAAACTATTTTTTATTCAGATTAGTAATTTTTGCCTAATTCGTAAATTTCGAAAATGACAACATGGCGACGACTGTAACGCACCCTTAATACAGAAAATCGTAAAATTAAACATGCTGATCTGACAACGGCACGATGACGTGCAAGATGGGGTCTTGACACGACCTTGAATATTTAGTAGGCAACCTCCTTACTTAATAAATCTTGGTTCTTTGGTCTGTTCGTCATTTGAAATAACAGGGTCGACTTAGTGTGCTTAGTTTTAATAAAAACAAAAAATGCTCATCAGTTCATCATCTACATGTGAAAACGTTCAGGTTAACAATTGTCAGAGAATCAGCTGTTAGTACCTCACACTTCAACATTCAAATCGATTTATGCTAATAAAAGATTCTGTTCTTTGTTTTAAAATTTTCATATCAAATTATAACCTCCACAATCAAACAGCTAGTGGTCAAACAAAATAAAAAATTACTACGGACTAAACAATGTCGACAGCACTGATCATAAACTAAATGCAGGGTAACTAATCCAAACATATTCTCTCCTTCTTCATACTCTTACCTTCCGGAACAGGTTCTGGGTTCATCTAATTGCTGGTTCTCTTCATTTATCGTCTCTATTTGCAGGGGCTCTAAATAATATAATTGAAACTAATAATAATGGTTATCTACCAAAATTAGAGACAGATTACTACCTGGTAAATGTTGTGGGAATAGTGAAGTAAAATATTTCTGCCGAAACAGTTTTCCATAAAATGTTTAAATGATAAAACTTTAAAAATAAACGATAATTTTAAAATAACACAAACCACAACAACGCCATGCCACAAAGAGCATGTAACTTGCATGCGATTGGTTGGACAGGTCGGTGGCGTTCCGGAAGCAAGGCGCCAAATTTAAATTTATGCACATGCTGTCCTCTCTACAACATGGGGAAATATTACTATTATACCTCATTTTGCTACGTAGGGTAGAAGCACCGGTTTTGGCCATTGCGCCAGTTGTGGCCACTTTGATTTTTTCATGGTTAAAATAAGAAAAGTATTAAAGATAAGTTGGAATATTCTCACCAAATGTTTGAAGATGTAGTGGTTTAATTCTGCATTTTTATAACATTAGCGCTATTGGTTTGGCTTTGACATGCAGTTGAAGCGTAGAGGATAGCTTGATCGCTGCTCTCTAAGGAAAATGGTTAAGCAACATAAGTACATAAGAAAACTTATAATTGCCTCATTTATAATAGTAATGACTTTTGTGTATTTGATAAGTGCAATTATTAAATTTTTCAATAATTTCTAAAATATTTTAAAGTTAAACTTCAGAATCTGTGAAATGTGGGTGACCAAAACCAGTACCTTCATAAATAAAATGTCTAGTTTTGGCCACTAAAGTGACTAAAATTGGTATAGACATTTTCCAGTTTTGGCCATTAGTTATAACTGTCTGCGCACATTTTCGTTTGTGCCATTACAGCAATCTTTTCCAAATATTCCAAACAATAAAATGATGAGAAAAACTGTGAAAATAAAAGGTTTGCTGAAGAAAGGAAACGAGATTTTCTTTATGATAAGGGCCACTTAATAAATGCATAGATGCCATAATAAATGGAACTTCAATGCAGATTGCCCTAAAAAAATTTAATGTAGATTCGTACTCAGATACTTTAAAGTATCTGAGTGGAAAGCAATAAAATCGAAATATTGAAATTCATCTTGAATGAATTAATTTGACCATATAACCAAAACTAGTGTTTTGTAATATTATCTGTAATTTGTAATATATCTGATTAAATTCCAAAAATGACCACCACCAATCAATAAATCAATTTCCTTTGATGTATTAAAATTAGGATCAGCTAGCTTAATATTGGCTGGAATCTTCTAGTCAGAAATATTAATAGTTTTGGATGGTAAATTATTTGTAATTTGTTCCAAAATTAAACAAGAAAGACTAAAATTGAAATTATTGTACATTGATTTCACACGAGCATTACAATTTTTATTTATTTTAGAAGAAATTTGATTAATTTCAGTACAGTTCATGTTTATATTCATTTGTGGTAAGTTTAATCCTTTTGAAATAAAATTTGATTGTGTAGCACTGTCTAATATTGCATTACAAAGGAGACATCCTGCGGTCAAAATTGAAACTGGTAAGAAAGTCGTTGAGGAGGTTGTTTTTCGCGACTGAACTGTGATCAGGCCCTAAATCCCGGGACGGGGGTCTTAATCCCATAATATTTTTGTGGTCGAAATTATATTCATATATATCGATACTAAATATAAAATTATATTAAATTTCTACCTATAGTTTATTAATCCTTAAAGTTGCCTACGTTGAAATTCTGACCGCAGTTCGGACAAAGATTACATCCTGCCGCGTACATAGAAATGTTTTGACAGCAATTCGGTCACTTTCGAAAAAACGGACCGCAGTTCGGTCGCACCGCATTACAAATATTAGCATTTCCATTAGCATCATAAATCAGCACCTGTGCTGTTGATAAAAGTACATAAGAATTCAAATGACTATTTGTCAGTCATATCAGTTTTATTAAAATTCTCTGTGTAAGATGTAATAATCTTTATGATTTTGGTTGCAAATATTACATGGCTTTGATTTACAATCTTTAGTTTTATGACCTACACATAAACACTTTTCACATAATTCATTTTCATTTACTTTTTCTAATTTCTGGTTAAAAGATAATTTGGAAAAATCAAAACATTTATAAATTTTATGATTAGGTTTCTTACAATAATTGCAACAAATTTTATTTTTTGAAAGCTTTTGAAACAAATAACTTTTTGAAATTCGCATATTTTTATCATTATTCTTAGAAATTTTATTGTTCATTTCTAATGACTTTAAAAGGTCAGCATGCTGTCTCAAAAAATCTTTCATATCCTTAAGGATGGCAGTTCATCATCATCAGTTTTTAAATTTTTCCCATTCTATAGATGAGTTTTTGTCAATTTTAGAAGAAATTAGAAATATTAATAAAGAATCCTATTTATCAGTAGGTTGTCCTAAAGAATGTAATGCACGCAAATGCTTTAAGATGTTATCATTTAAATGACGTAATGCATGAGCATTTTCAAATTTAATAATGGGTAAATGAAACAGTGCTTTTATATGATTATGTACCAATATTCTTGGATTATTATAACGATTGCACAGTAAATCCCAAGCTATTTTATAATGGGAAGAAGTGAATTCTAATGATTTCATTATTTCAAGTGGTTCATCTTTAAATTGCCTTTAAATAATGAAATTTTTGAATTTCATTAATAGAATTAAATAATAGACTTTCAAAGGACTTTAAAATATAACCATTCATCATATTTACCTTTAAATTTTGGCAAATTAATTATAGGCAATTTAATATTGTTTTTAACATTCTGATTTGACACAGAATGTTTTGACATTTCTGAAGTATTTTCATTATGATTTGAAACTGTTTCATTATTTTTCAAATTTCTTTTTGCCATTGCAAAATATTTATTGTACTTATTTACAAATTCATCTCTCTCATTATACTGAATTTCAAATATATCATCATCACAACATTGTTCAATATTTAACTGAACAGTTTCAAATTCATCTAAAATTTGTGGCAAATTTTATAATCTTATATTCAATTCGATTGCTTTTTGCTCATCAATATCATTAGAATCATTAAATTCATTAAAAATGGGAGTTAAAAAAGTTACAAAATCAGTTAATTTACGCTTAACAGCTCCTCTGTTCCTCACCATGCTTCAATAAATTCAAGACGAGCAGGCTCTTGCAACAAATTAGCAGCTAAGGACCTTAATTATTCATCAAAGGGGACAGCAATCGTCCAATCTTCATCAAAATATCCTTTCGAATATCAGCGTCACACCGTCGATAAAACACACTAAGGACGTAGGCGGACTATTCTCTTCAGGACCTATTACGATGTCTTTACGAGTTAATTGAAATTTGTTTGTTAAACTTTAGGATTAGAATTTAATTAACTCAAATGACAAAGTCACGCATAAAATTTAACATAAGACTCTTTTCGTTATTAAATTGTTTATTGGATATCTCAGGGTACTAAATTGTATTGCAAAACAAATTTGTTTGAACTGGGTTCTGAAATGTATTTGTCCTAATAGTGGTGATTTTAAAATATCGGTTATTTTTGTCACGCTACGTGAAGTGTATGTAGGTAAGTAAAAATCGATTTTAAATATTGACATATAAATTATTGTTTGAATTGGCTTCCGGTTGGAACCGCGTCACGTTGACTTCTACTGCCGACGTTTCGTTCTTCATTGCAGAAGAACGAAACGTCGGCAGTAGAAGTCAACGTGACGCGGTTCCAACCGGAAGCCAATTCAAACATGGACGACGGCCGCGGAAGCCTTCAAGTTAAATATAAATTATTTATTAAAGCTGGTTCTTGTCCTATGAAAATTGTATCACAAACTCTTTTAAACGGACACTAAATGGCGCACAAACACTTAACGTTCCGCAGTCGTTCGACAGCTTCTTCAGAAGTGAAAAATATAAACATGTTGTCAAAATAAACAAGGTTGTCAACGGAAACTGAAAAAGTAACTTGATTTTTTTTTTAATCTAATTAATTTAATTTGAACATTATAAATGTTAAAAAACTGACAGATCTATATTCTATTTAAGGAATCGAGAAAACTACAAAGTGTATCCTTTAAATTTTCAAAATCAGTACGTTTATTAAACTAAAAATACTTTACTATTTTAGTATTACTATTAAACTTTAGTTCCGCAGTACTCTCCCGGCAGGAGCGGAGATGTCCTGCTGTGTCGAATCGGAGGTGCCATCTCTCATCCCGGAAACGGATCTTGTATTCCTTACGGCGAAAAACGGCCTTCTCCGGGATTTCGACGAAACGTCCAGTCGGCTGTTTAAACCACCAGGTGGTTCCTTCCAATCCGCTTGTCCTCAGGTAGGTAACATAAGACGCTTATGCGGGGTGACGGAGTGAGCAAGACCGGACAACGGAGCACGAGCGCGAAAGCTCGTTTAAAAGCGGCGGAGAATACGGCACTAATGGAATTCATGGCACTCTCGGATCAGGCGTATCGTACGAAACCGAGCTGAACACGAACTGGGTAAGACAGCGCTAACGCTCCTTTATATACGGTCGGAGGATGGAGGTGGTATCCCTACTCGTTCGGATCCCTTCTAATATAAATCTGCGCTGCGCGTGAAAACTTAAAACTAATCCTAACCGTTATTTACAATATCTACAAATATACAATATATACATACATACACTAACAAATTCACTTTGTTACACCTCCTCACTCCTTCGGCACAAGAAGGTCCCGGCAGGAGCGGAGGTGTCCCGCTGCGTCGAATTGGAGGTGCCATCTCTCATCCCGGGAACGGATCCTGTATTCCTTATGGCGAAAAACGGCCTTCTCCGGCATTTCGACGAAACGTCAAGTCGGCTGTTTAAACCACCGAAAGATTCCTCTCAATCCTTTGTTAAAGAAAGGAATCTGGTAAAGGGTATTTTCTTTCCTGGTTTCTGGAGCCGGTACGTCTGGGGTCGGTTGTGGTGGTCCGGAGATCTCTGTCCGTGAAATCTCAGAGGTTCTTACTGGGTGGTCAAGCGTCTCTTTCAGCGCCTCTTCCATGTCGGTTACCCAATCCTCCTCCATTCTTCGCGACTGCCTCTTCCTTCCGTGACCACGTGGTTTTCAAAGCCGTGGACGGTGCTGGTGGGACGGATGTCGGTGGAAGGGTGGGCAGGCCTGCGCAAAGAGGCCGTTTGAACTTACTTGTCCGGTGGGTGGCCTGACTCTCTATACTCGGACGAGGGCTCCTGGCGGGTTTTTCAAAAGCCCGCATTGGTGGAGGGGGAAGCAGCTGGCTCTTGGGATCTATGGCTTCTTTCCTCGCCTCACTCACCATCCGCGTCCTTTCTTGTGGGCATCGGGTCTTCGCTGGAGCAGCTTCGGGAGGGTTTTGTAGAAAAATTACTTGCCGGCCTTTTGGGGCATCTCGGGAAGTTGGCACTGGCCTCGGACGCGTTGGCTTTTATCCACAAGCCTCCAGATAAAAACACCCAGCTCAGTCTGGCTTTTCATTTTAAGCTTTCTGGCCTAGAACTAACCCTTGTAAGATGCTTCTCTCCCTTATATAGGCAGAATTTGAGAAACGGGGGGAAATCAGCGCATGTGTACAAAATTTCGATAGGTTGGGGTGGGGTAACGCTTGCGCGCTATTGCTAGGAAGGAGATGGTTTGAGGTGTTGAATGTGCACGTAACGAGTCCAACGATCATTCTTGTCTTTCGAGTCGAAAATTACGGGTGAGGTTATTTTCGCTAGTGTGTAAGGAACGGTAAGCTTTGCAGCCAGGTTAGCGTTGATTTGTGCGCTTTTATTGGAAATAATGTGTTCTTTTTTCCAAACTGTGTCGCCTTTCATTGGCTTTCAATTCCGGCGACGGAGATTGTAGTAGGTTTCTTGCCGCTGGAATGCTTTACCTGAATTGATCCGAACCAGTTCGCATGCGGCGGCCAGATCGCGATGTCTTCGCTACGGGTTTGTCGGTAACTCGGTTACGGTAATTTTGAGGGGGCATTTGTAATTCGCGACCACCGTTCAGGTATGCTGGGCTGTAACCAATGGCTTCATGCCGAGCGGTGTTGTATGCAAATCTTATTTCGTAAATACGTGCATGCCATCCCCGTTGGTTTTGATTACACGTTAACTCTTTCGACAGGGTTGCATTGCGGGGTACACGGAGGGGTACGCCGGTGATTAATTCCGTAATATTCTAACATCCGATTAAATTGTAGACTGACAAATTGCTTTCCGTTGTCAGAAATAACAGAATATGGTCAACCATGTCTTAAAACAACGTCTTCTCTTACTGCTTTAGGTACAGCTCCCCCGGTAGCCTTGCGGAGTGGCTTGAGTTCAATACATTTCGTAAAAACATCTTACTGGATCGTGGAAGTGGTCCAATTAGGTCTATTGAAACGGTATGCCATGGGTCGTTGGAAGCGTTTGGGTGGAGAAAACCTCCTGTTCTTTGTTGGGATACTTTATATCTGTTACAGGTGTTACACTTTCTCACATAAGTCGCCGCTTCCTTGAACATTCCGGGCCAATAGAAATCTTGTGCGAGACGGACGATAGTTTTGGCGATCCCGAGGTGACCTGCAGTAGGCTCGTCATGATATTGGCGGAGTTATTCCTGACGTTCAATAGCAGGCACACACAGTTTCCATTCGTCCCCGTCGTTATAACTGGGTGCACTCGTGATATGTCGATATAATTTATTGTTGCGGATTCAGTAGTCTGGCGATGTACCTGGATTCGTTTTTACTTGTCTATAAATTTTCGTGTACCATGAGCATTTTGGTTGGCGCTGAAAGATACAGATATCTTTATCGGAGTGGTTATGAAGGGGTTGACGCGAAAGTGCATCAGGCACTTTGTTTAGGGTACCTCGTCGATACTGGACGTCAAAATCAAATTGTTGTAGTTCCAGGGCCCATCTTGCCCAGTCGTCCGGTGGGATTATCTGGCAGGTAATACGTATCGACTACATTAGTATACGGTGAAGCGACTCCGGACATGCGTTTTTCGATGGTGCGGAGTGAACAAGACGCTTGATCTGGGCTGGTAATACAAGACACTTGTGCGGGGAGCGGAGTGAACAAGACGCATGTTCTGAGCTGGTAGCACAAGACACTTGTGCGGGGTGGCGGTGTGAACATGACACTTGTCCTCAGGTAGGTAGCATAAGACGCTCATGCTGGGAGGCGAGTGACCAAGACGCTTGTCCTCAGGTAGGTAGCATAAGACGCTCATTCTGGGCGGCGGAGTGAACAAGACGCTTGTCCTCAGGTAGGCAGCATGACACTTATGCGGCGTCGCGGAGTGAACAAGACCGGACAACAGAGCACGCGCGCTTAAGCCCGTTTAAAAGCGGCGGAGAATACGGCACTAGTTGAATTCATGGCACTCTGGGATCAGGCGTATCGTACGAAACCGAGCTGAACACGAACTGGGCAAGACAGCGCTAACGCTCCTTTATATACAGTCGGAGGATGGAGGTGGTATCCCTACTCGTTCGAATCTCTTCTAAAATAAATCTGCGCTGCGCGTTAAAACTTAAAACTAATCCTAACCGCTTTCCTCGCCTCATTCACCATCCGCGTCCTTTTTTGTGGGCATCGGGTCTTCGCCGGAGCTGCTTCGGGAGCGTTTTGTAGAGAAATTACTTGCCGGCCTTTTGGGGCATCTCGGGAAGTTGGCACTGGCATCGGACGCGTTGGCTTTTTTCCACGAGCCTCCAGATAAAAACACTCAGCTCGGTCTGGCTTTTCATTTTAAACTTTCTGGCCTGGAACTAACCCTTGTAAGATGCTTCTCTCCCTTATATAGGCAGAATTTGAGAAACGGGGGGAAATTTGAGGTGTTGAATGTGCACGTAACGAGTCCAACGATCATTCTTGTCTTTCGAGTCGAAAATTACGGGTGAGGTTATTTTCGCTAGTGTGTAAGGAACGGTAAGCTTTGCAGCCAGGTTAGCGTTGATTTGTGCGCTTTTATTGGAAATAATGTGTTCTTTTTTCCAAACTGTGTCGCCTTTCATTGGCTTTCAATTCCGGCGACGGAGATTGTAGTAGGTTTCTTGCCGCTGGAATGCTTTACCTGAATTGATCCGAACCAGTTCGCATGCGGCGGCCAGATCGCGATGTCTTCGCTACGGGTTTGTCGGTAACTCGGTTACGGTAATTTTGAGGGGGCATTTGTAATTCGCGACCACCGTTCAGGTATGCTGGGCTGTAACCAATGGCTTCATGCCGAGCGGTGTTGTATGCAAATCTTATTTCGTAAATACGTGCATGCCATCCCCGTTGGTTTTGATTACACGTTAACTCTTTCGACAGGGTTGCATTGCGGGGTACACGGAGGGGTACGCCGGTGATTAATTCCGTAATATTCTAACATCCGATTAAATTGTAGACTGACAAATTGCTTTCCGTTGTCAGAAATAACAGAATATGGTCAACCATGTCTTAAAACAACGTCTTCTCTTACTGCTTTAGGTACAGCTCCCCCGGTAGCCTTGCGGAGTGGCTTGAGTTCAATACATTTCGTAAAAACATCTTACTGGATCGTGGAAGTGGTCCAATTAGGTCTATTGAAACGGTATGCCATGGGTCGTTGGAAGCGTTTGGGTGGAGAAAACCTCCGGTTCTTTGTTGGGATACTTTATATCTGTTACAGGTGTTACACTTTCTCACATAAGTCGCCGCTTCCTTGAACATTCCGGGCCAATAGAAATCTTGTGCGAGACGGACGATAGTTTTGGCGATCCCGAGGTGACCTGCAGTAGGCTCGTCATGATATTGGCGGAGTAATTCCTGACGTTCACTAGCAGGCACACACAGTTTCCATTCGTCCCCGTCGTTATAACTGGGTGCACTCGTGATATGTCGATATAATTTATTGTTGCGGATTCAGTAGTCTGGCGATGTACCTGGATTCGTTTTTACTTGTCTATAAATTTTCGTGTACCATGAGCATTTTGGTTGGCGCTGAAAGATACAGATATCTTTATCGGAGTGGTTATGAAGGGGTTGACGCGAAAGTGCATCAGGCACTTTGTTTAGGGTACCTCGTCGATACTGGACGTCAAAATCAAATTGTTGTAGTTCCAGGGCCCATCTTGCCCAGTCGTCCGGTGGGATTATCTGGCAGGTAATACGTATCGACTACATTAGTATACGGTGAAGCGACTCCGGACATGCGTTTTTCGATGGTGCGGAGTGAACAAGACGCTTGATCTGGGCTGGTAATACAAGACACTTGTGCGGGGAGCGGAGTGAACAAGACGCATGTTCTGAGCTGGTAGCACAAGACACTTGTGCGGGGTGGCGGTGTGAACATGACACTTGTCCTCAGGTAGGTAGCATAAGACGCTCATGCTGGGAGGCGAGTGACCAAGACGCTTGTCCTCAGGTAGGTAGCATAAGACGCTCATTCTGGGCGGCGGAGTGAACAAGACGCTTGTCCTCAGGTAGGCAGCATAAGACACTTATGCGGGGTCGCGGAGTGAACAAGACCGGACAACAGAGCACGAGCGCTTAAGCCCGTTTAAAAGCGGCGGAGAATACGGCACTAGTTGAATTCATGGCACTCTGGGATCAGGCGTATCGTACGAAACCGAGCTGAACACGAACTGGGCAAGACAGCGCTAACGCTCCTTTATATACAGTCGGAGGATGGAGGTGGTATCCCTACTCGTTCGAATCTCTTCTAAAATAAGTCTGCGCTGCGCGTTAAAACTTAAAACTAATCCTAACCGCTTTCCTCGCCTCATTCACCATTCGCGTCCTTTTTTGTGGGCATCGGGTCTTCGCCGGAGCAGCTTCGGGAGGATTTTGTAGAGAAATTACTTGCCGGCCTTTTGGGGCATCTCGGGAAGTTGGCACTGGCATCGGACGCGTTGGCTTTTTTCCACGAGCCTCCAGATAAAAACACTCAGCTCGGTCTGGCTTTTCATTTTAAACTTTCTGGCCTGGAACTAACCCTTGTAAGATGCTTCTCTCCCTTATATAGGCAGAATTTGAGAAACGGGGGGAAATTTGAGGTGTTGAATGTGCACGTAACGAGTCCAACGATCATTCTTGTCTTTCGAGTCGAAAATTACGGGTGAGGTTATTTTCGCTAGTGTGTAAGGAACGGTAAGCTTTGCAGCCAGGTTAGCGTTGATTTGTGCGCTTTTATTGGAAATAATGTGTTCTTTTTTCCAAACTGTGTCGCCTATCATTGGCTTTCAATTCCGGCGACGGAGATTGTAGTAGGTTCCTTGCCGCTGGAATGCTTTACCTGAATTGATCCGAACCAGTTCGCATGCGGCGGCCAGATCGCGATGTCTTCGCTACGGGTTTGTCGGTAACTCGGTTACGGTAATTTTGAGGGGGCATTTGTAATTCGCGACCACCGTTCAGGTATGCTGGGCTGTAACCAATGGCTTCATGCCGAGCGGTGTTGTATGCAAATCTTATTTCGTAAATACGTGCATGCCATCCCCGTTGGTTTTGATTACACGTTAACTCTTTCGACAGGGTTGCATTGCGGGGTACACGGAGGGGTACGCCGGTGATTAATTCCGTAATATTCTAACATCCGATTAAATTGTAGACTGACAAATTGCTTTCCGTTGTCAGAAATAACAGAATATGGTCAACCATGTCTTAAAACAACGTCTTCTCTTACTGCTTTAGGTACAGCTCCCCCGGTAGCCTTGCGGAGTGGCTTGAGTTCAATACATTTCGTAAAAACATCTTACTGGATCGTGGAAGTGGTCCAATTAGGTCTATTGAAACGGTATGCCATGGGTCGTTGGAAGCGTTTGGGTGGAGAAAACCTCCGGTTCTTTGTTGGGATACTTTATATCTGTTACAGGTGTTACACTTTCTCACATAAGTCGCCGCTTCCTTGAACATTCCGGGCCAATAGAAAACTTGTGCGAGACGGACGATAGTTTTGGCGATCCCGAGGTGACCTGCAGTAGGCTCGTCATGATATTGGCGGAGTTATTCCTGACGTTCACTAGCAGGCACACACAGTTTCCATTCGTCCCCGTCGTTATAACTGGGTGCACTCGTGATATGTCGATATAATTTATTGTTGCGGATTCAGTAGTCTGGCGATGTACCTGGATTCGTTTTTACTTGTCTATAAATTTTCGTGTACCACGAGCATTTTGGTTGGCGCTGAAAGATACAGGTATCTTTATCGGAGTGGTTATGAAGGGGTTGACGCGAAAGTGCATCAGGCACTTTGTTTAGGGTACCTCGTCGATACTGGACGTCAAAATCAAATTGTTGTAGTTCCAGGGCCCATCTTGCCCAGTCGTCCGGTGGGATTATCTGGCAGGTAATACGTATCGACTACATTAGTATACGGTGAAGCGACTCCGGACATGCGTTTTTCGATGGTGCGGAGTGAACAAGACGCTTGATCTGGGCTGGTAATACAAGACACTTGTGCGGGGAGCGGAGTGAACAAGACGCATGTTCTGAGCTGGTAGCACAAGACACTTGTGCGGGGTGGCGGTGTGAACATGACACTTGTCCTCAGGTAGGTAGCATAAGACGCTCATGCTGGGAGGCGAGTGACCAAGACGCTTGTCCTCAGGTAGGTAGCATAAGACGCTCATTCTGGGCGGCGGAGTGAACAAGACGCTTGTCCTCAGGTAGGCAGCATAAGACACTTATGCGGGGTCGCGGAGTGAACAAGACCGGACAACAGAGCACGCGCGCTTAAGCCCGTTTAAAAGCGGCGGAGAATACGGCACTAGTTGAATTCATGGCACTCTGGGATCAGGCGTATCGTACGAAACCGAGCTGAACACGAACTGGGCAAGACAGCGCTAACGCTCCTTTATATACAGTCGGAGGATGGAGGTGGTATCCCTACTCGTTCGAATCTCTTCTAAAATAAGTCTGCGCTGCGCGTTAAAACTTAAAACTAATCCTAACCGCTTTCCTCGCCTCATTCACCATTCGCGTCCTTTTTTGTGGGCATCGGGTCTTCGCCGGAGCAGCTTCGGGAGGATTTTGTAGAGAAATTACTTGCCGGCCTTTTGGGGCATCTCGGGAAGTTGGCACTGGCATCGGACGCGTTGGCTTTTTTCCACGAGCCTCCAGATAAAAACACTCAGCTCGGTCTGGCTTTTCATTTTAAACTTTCTGGCCTGGAACTAACCCTTGTAAGATGCTTCTCTCCCTTATATAGGCAGAATTTGAGAAACGGGGGGAAATTTGAGGTGTTGAATGTGCACGTAACGAGTCCAACGATCATTCTTGTCTTTCGAGTCGAAAATTACGGGTGAATTTATTTTCGCTAGTGTGTAAGGAACGGTAAGCTTTGCAGCCAGGTTAGCGTTGATTTGTGCGCTTTTATTGGAAATAATGTGTTCTTTTTTCCAAACTGTGTCGCCTATCATTGGCTTTCAATTCCGGCGACGGAGATTGTAGTAGGTTCCTTGCCGCTGGAATGCTTTACCTGAATTGATCCGAACCAGTTCGCATGCGGCGGCCAGATCGCGATGTCTTCGCTACGGGTTTGTCGGTAACTCGGTTACGGTAATTTTGAGGGGGCATTTGTAATTCGCGACCACCGTTCAGGTATGCTGGGCTGTAACCAATGGCTTCATGCCGAGCTGTGTTGTATGCAAATCTTATTTCGTAAATACGTGCATGCCATCCCCGTTGGTTTTGATTACACGTTAACTCTTTCGACAGGGTTGCATTGCGGGGTACACGGAGGGGTACGCCGGTGATTAATTCCGTAATATTCTAACATCCGATTAAATTGTAGACTGACAAATTGCTTTCCGTTGTCAGAAATAACAGAATATGGTCAACCATGTCTTAAAACAACGTCTTCTCTTACTGCTTTAGGTACAGCTCCCCCGGTAGCCTTGCGGAGTGGCTTGAGTTCAATACATTTCGTAAAAACATCTTACTGGATCGTGGAAGTGGTCCAATTAGGTCTATTGAAACGGTATGCCAT